>PVKU01005013.1:0-132221 GCA_004027475.1 Anoura caudifer
GCATAGATGGTAGGTAGAAAATAGACAGGGGGAGGGCAAGAATAGTATGGGAAATGTAGAAGCTAAAGAACTTATGACACATGGGCATGAACTAAAGGGGGGAATGTGGGTGGGAGGGGGTGTGCAGGGTGGAGGGGAATGGTGGGGGAGAAATGGGACAACTGTAATAGCATAATCAATAAAATATAATTAAAAAAAAGAAAAAAGAAAAATAGTGAAAGTAAAAGGACTTGTGGACATAGACAATGGTGTGGTGATGGGGGAGGAGTATGGTTAGAGGTGGAAGAGAGTATAAGGGGGATACATAGCAATGAGAAAAATATGATAGGAATGGTTTACAAAAAAATTGAAAAATACTGAGCAAAAATTAAATTTGGGGATGTCATATCCTGGCATTAAATGAATAAAACTCTAAAATTGATGACTGAAAGACACATGGATTATAATAGTTTGGATATTTTCTCCTAAAATCAACCTTGGGCAATTGATTATATTGGATTAAATAATAATCTGAGCTCGCAATCAACTTTGCATATTTCTTCATTCTGGACCTAAAGATGCTTCAAACTTTTCCTAATTTTGACATCTTTAAAAGAAAAATGTTAAAATTTGTTATTACAACCACTTAAAAAGAGTGAATTCTGTGTAATAATTGCCCCGTATATCAATAGCAGTTGATTTAAAAGTAAAAAAATGTATATTTTATGTAGTTTACCTTCAAAAATTGAGGAAATAAAAACATTAAATATTTGTAATTTTAAACAGTATTTGCATTACTCATTATGATAAAGAAAAAATATTCTTTTTGTCTGCTTTTACTTACAGAGAGGTTAAATTAAGTATTTTAAAATTGCAAATAGAAATTATTTTATTAAAAATTTAAATACAGATTGGTTAAAGTGTAACTCAGTTCTTACTGATGTTGAACTAATTATAATCCACCCTCAAATTTAGACAAAATGAAGAAGAACACGATGTGACATGCTTCCGTTTGCCCAAGTGTCTTGCTGGGAACCTGGCTTGTGAGTGTGTCATGTTGGAAAAAATGTTGAATATAATAAAGTGAACTTTTGACAAAACCAAGCGAAACACATACAGAAATATTTAGCATTCCAAGAGATGGCCGGTAACAGATGCTTTACAAAATCATGTGTTTGGCCACATTTCAAAATTCATCAAACGCTGCAAGCTTTTCACTAAATCTGAAGTTTGGCATTTCGCAGTGCCAAGCCTCCGTCAATAAAATCACTTTAGGGCAAACATTAAAACGCTGTTGTGTTGATCATAGTGCAATGAATATTAACGGATTTTTAATTAGCATTCAAAACCGAAATTTCATATTAGTTAATGATTTCTTTTGGAAGTAGGTGTCTTTAGGCTTTTCAGAGAGCATGAGAAAGCACATTTTACTCCTTAACATAAAAAAATTCCCATTACACTTAATATGAAAATCTGTCCTGCAGCAAATCTTAAAAAGCAAATAAGTTAACAAGGCTTAGAATAATGATTCTAAAGAGTCCGTTTGCTCATATCAATGTTCCCCAATATATCTATCTAATCACAGCCGTATTTCACACTGTAGCATGTAGTAATTATGTTCTCAGATGAGAACTTTTCAATAAAAAATGTGCAATGGATATATTTTGTGCCTGATTTGGAAATGATTAAGGGCTCATTAAATGGCAAGCTTTTATGTCAGGGAGAAAGCTGCAGTGCTATAGAATTCTTTGATTTATATTTTGTTGCCTCTGGGAGCTGTCATTATGTACAGTTTGGCAGGTGATTTTGTTTTTCATGATGATTTCTTTCCCTGAGAGTCTCGGTCTTTTACAATAAGAAAAGCAAGGAACATAATCTCCATATCTACCTCACTTTTAAGGGAGTTACTAACACAGAACCAAATTATGTAAGTTTCCCTTTTACTCACCCCATTGGGAGAAGCTGAATTTTCCACCCCAAAATATGCCTTTTGGAATATTAATTATTTTAAGCTGTCTTCTTTTTTAAGAAGCCAAAGTCTCAGAAAGAACTTTTGACTTTCCCTCAAACTGCTGAAAATAATTTAGGTAGGGGACCTGCTCAGGCAGGAGAGCCACCATTGTTATCAACAACGGACTGGGTGTGATAGGCAGACAAGGAGGAACCTAGCAAAGCCACTTTGATGAAAGTCCTCCCTGTTAAACATGGCTGAGCAAACATTTATTTACCAAGCCTTTGCTTTTTTCCATCTCCATGCGCATTTCTTTCCTGCCCTCTGAAGTCACAAACCAGACCTATCCCCATCTCTCAGTACAAGATGACATAGATGCTTTATCCGCCCCATGTCTTCAGGCCCGTGTTATGATGGAACCCCTGCCCATTCGTACACAATTAAACTTGGTCATTTTCCCCTCTTACTCTGTCACATGTTAATTTCATTATTAGTCCAGGCAAAAGAACTTAGAAAAGTGGGAAGAAAATTATTTTTCCACCCCCACACTGTCTACCCTGCTGAGAAAATGGTAATGAGAACTGAGCAGGCAAACTCCACAGTAGGAGGGCCTGAAGAAACATAAGGCCAGAGGACTGAATAATTTGAGAGCTGACTTATCAGTTCCTAAAAAAGAAACACTAATCACAGTTTTACAAATATTTGGAGTTCCATCAAAAGCTCAGAAAAAATTAGACAGAAATACTAATTCGATTAGGCTACTGAAAATCAAAATATGTCTCATATCAAGAACCTAGGAAAAGTAAAATTGGAAAAAAATTGTGTACATAGTTAAGGTTAGGTAAACTTTATATCAATGTGAAATGTGGAGGAAAAGTCATTTTTTTATGAAGTTCCAGCCCAGAATTGCTAACAACAATGTGGAGTAAGAGCCAGATGAGGGAATCCTAAATAGTAGCCCACCCATTTGCAATGAGCTCCAATAGTATTTGCAAACTTTACGGTGTTGATTGCTTTTGCATAAAAATAACCACATGAAGCTTACATTGGATTATAAGCATGGAGAAACCAAAAGAGATATTACTTGTTTTGAAAAGGTACCTATGGATGCAGAAGCAACTGTGAGATGGAAAATCTATTCTATTTATTTCTAATCATTAATATTTCTGGGAAAATGATCAGCTTAATCCCTTTAATTTTCTTTACTTGTTTCCAGTGTCCTCTATCACCTTTTGTTACCCTAATGTTATTAAGTAATGACTATTATTTGAAGCAGTTATATAGGGACCAACTTTAAATTATATATATGTGTGTGTGTATATATATATATATATATATACATACATATATGTATATGGTTTCTTCTCTTTCTGTGGATAATTGTATTTTGCAAATAAAGCAAGTGTGCGTGTGTGTGTGTGCATAATCCCACACAATGGTACTAGTTTTACTAGAAGATCTTAGTTCTTCTCAATATAGGCATCACCACAATGTCACCTGAATTTCCTTAAGCATGTAATGAAGGAGTTAGAAATATGCCACCCCGAAATACGCTGCTTTGTTATAGTCATTATTTTGAGTTTAAAACATTTGAAAAACAGCAAATGCAGGGAGAAGATTTCTTTGAACTTTTATTATCTACCTACAGACAACTCCTACCAAAGGAAATAAATCACCATAAATCTCCTTCCTGGGAGATTCACCAACCAAGGAAAATTAACTCTTATCATAGGAGAGGAGACTAAAAGTCAGCACAATACTCAAGCTGTGTTCCAAAATATCATATCCCCCATTTACTCTTTTAAGGGATGTTTATTAGACAGAGAACAAAATTCAACTGGGTAAATTTTAATGATTTTATTGACTTTATTCGGCAATTTATTAATCAGGAACCATCCAAGGTAGCATATGGAAAGAGCTTTGAAGAGGTATGCAAGGCAAAAGATTTTTATATACCACAGTGAACAAAAACAAGGAAGTTATTTATAATGGGCATTTGCTGATAAGTTAGAGCCGGGTTACTTTCTTTATATGTCTCTAAGGGAGTTCTTGGAGCCAGGTTAGGTAATGCACTGAGCAGGCAACCACTGGTAGGTTGATGTAGGACTTTTTCTTTCTGAGAGAGCCAAGCACAGCAACTTAGTTAAGTTTATTTTTGCTGATATGGTGTTAGCATGAGTGCCTCCACTTTGGGCCCAATCTGGTTATTTTAACAGGCCCATTAATCTTTCTTAAAATTATTTACTCTACCATAAAGGGCCCACATTCACCCCTCTCTTTTCCCTATTAAGACAGTATATAAACTCTTAAATCTCATGAGTTTTTGTGTATTCTTTTTTTCTGTGATTGTTCTGTGGACATAATATTAGGAATTAATGTGTATAATTATTCTACTGCTAACCTACTTGTTGTCAGTTTATTTCATAGGCCCAGCTATTGAACATGGGAAAGTACAGTGGAAGTCTTTCCTTTCTGTAGTGCAGGAGCCCCAAACCAGGGAACTGCTTATATGGTTATGATGTTAAAAAAAATGCCCAGTGGACTAGCAGATATGGACAAGCCATTTATTGCTCACATTACAGGGGAGGCATGGACACCAGGTCAGTGTGAGAGATACCACACCTACTCCTGTCTGAGGCCCATTATAAGGGGTCCCAGACAAAGACAGCACGGGTCCAGGTTGCACAGACCTACTGGTGGAACAGAGATACATTATCTCAGTGTGGATGTACAGAAAGAAAAATCAAAAAGCAGTCACAGGACAAGAAGCCACTCCCCAAAAAAGAGAGCTACAATACGTTTCCAAACCAGTACACATTCCTTCCCACCAGGGGGACCCCCTGGTGAGCCTTCTCTCACAGATCTTGAGCTGCCCCACACTTAACCATATTACCTTCCTCCAGAGTATGAGTTAAGAGAACAAGGCACATGCCTACACATTCTTTATATATAATTCAGCCTTGGCCATCATCAATCATCACTTCTGTTATATACTTTCTGTCACACAAACCAACCACAATGTGGGTCGAAACTACAGAAAAACATGACCAGCAGGAAGTGAGGTGCATTGCAGTCCATTTTAGAAGCCAGCTACTATAGTGGACCCTTTTTTCCTCAGTCGCCTATAGCAGAGAAAAAAATAAATTTTCCTCCAACCTACCGGGTGCCTGGCTGAGACCTCCCTCACATGAAGAATCTAATGAACAAACCAAACCAACAAGCAAAATAGAGACAGACTCATAGATGGAGAGCAGGCTGACAGCTCTGCATGGGTTGAGGGACTGATTGGGAAGGGCGGAGGGATCGAGAAGAAAAGACTCATTGACACAACAATGTGGTGATTGTGGGGTGAGGGGAGAGTGGAGGTGGTGGAAGGTGAAGGGGGGGATAAATGGTGATGGAAGGAGACTTGGCCTGGGGTGGTGAACACACAATACAACATACAGAGGATGTGCTGTGGAATTGTGCACTTGAAACCTGGTAATTTTGTTAACCAGTGTCACCATAATAAATTAAATAAAGAGAAAAAAAGTAAAAGGTACAGATTAGCAAGATAAAAACAAACAGAAAACTATTAGCATGCATACCTCCTGTATACATGGGAGATACACAGGAAAACTGAAGGACTAACTCTCCCAAATGACCCATCTTCAATGCCATCTCCAGCTAAGGACAAAAAAACGGGGGTATGCCATTTATGGAAAGTTACCAAGAAAATAATATGGCTGCTATGCACATTTAAGTCCTTGCCTTTCCCATTGATAAGACTTTCTATAAATTTACACATCCTCCTCTTTCTGGAACAGACAGGGAAATACTCTTTCAAAGAGAGATTTTTTTATAAATGTAAATTTTATTCACAAAGAGGCAACTTCTAGTCCTTTTGTTATGTCCCCACAACCCTCAAGTCTCATTCCATACTACAATAGGAAACTATAGGGAATGTGACCACAGAACGAACTCAAAATGTTCTGCCCTGGCTGGTGTGGCTCAGTGGATTGAGTGCCAGCCTGTGAACCAAAGGGTCTCCAGTTGGATTCCCAGTCAGGGCACACGCCTGGATTGTGGGCCAGGTCCCCAGTAGGGGGCGTGTGAGACGCAACCACACATTGATGTTTGTCTGCCTCTCTTTCTCCTTCCTTCCCCATCTCTCTAAAAATAAGTAAATAAATAAGATCTTTAAAAAATGTTTCTATGGTGTTTAATAAGATACTAATTTGCTTTTCAGAGACAACAGACCAGGACTGCACCCCGGCATCTGCAGAGGAGAACTTTGGCCTCCAGTTGCACCTGAAACCAGTCTCATACTTCTCCCTCTCCCCTTACGCAACCAAAAAAACAAGTAAATTACTGCAGCTTGAATACTAGAATGCTTTTGGAAGCTAAAAGTCCATTGTCTAGGAAGATCCAGTACTGATGTGCCATTACCCTAAATTCTTACTCCAAACTATGGTACGCTGAGTTTTGGCCTTCTGAAGCACAGCGCACATGGAGTTTGGTACTTTCACAGGAAGGGTGTCTTGCTCACTGTCTCAGAACACATTCTCTGCCCTCTGATCCCTCATCCCTTTTTTACACTGGCCTCAGCTTCCTTAAGGGTTAAAGGTAGCCCAGCCCTGTTCATTTATGCCATGGAAAATGGGGAAAATAAGGGAATTTGAAAGTTGATAGCTCTGTTGGACACTAGCACAAACATGCCCCCATAAGGGAAATGACACAGGAAGTGGAGATGCATTAGAGGCATGTGGGCTGAAACCACTAGAGCTCTTACGAGGGCTTAATAAAAAGATCCAGAAACCTTCCAGCACAAGCTAGATGTCAAAAGAAAAAAAGCAGGCAGTTTAAAAGGCTGCAGGGCAACTGCCTTTCACATCATATTTGCATTCTGTTGCCTGGAGCTGGAAACCACAGCTTCTCTTGGCAGTTGTGATTTTAACCCCTAACAGCTTCAAATCATTTTCTATACTCCTGCCTCTTGGTGTGTGGTGAAAATCAATGTAGGATATTGTATTCTTGTCATAAGTGCTTCATGTAGGTCATCTCTGATGAGGGAAAGATGCAAAGAGAAGTGTTCATGGGACAAACTGCTTTTTTGCTTCCCATGGGTCGGATGGATGTCTCAGCCTCAGGTTTTGGCAGTCAAGAAAAAGAAAAAAAAAAAAAAAACCTGCTGTCTTCTTATCATCAAAAAAAAAGAGGCCTCAAATCTTAGATTCTTTTAGTATGGGAGACAAAACAAGTCTCCTTGATGAATTTTTGCTATGATTTCTGCCTAACAAGAGACACTATGTAAAGGGAAACAGCTGGAAATAGAGAAGCAGTCTGTAGATAAAGGTACAGTTGGAGTCTTAGGGTAAGTGCTAAATAACTGCATCTTTGAGAAGCACGTTTGAACCTTGCTAATGAGCTCTTGTAGGGGAGAGAAGCACTCATTTTGAACCTGGTCAACTCAGATTCATTGACTGATGAAAAGGAGGCTTAAAATAAGAAATAGAAAGCATTGGAAGAAAGTCCCAGATAACCCAGCAGAGATGTTTTTGTCTTTTCTGGGAGCACGGGGGCGCGCGTGCGTGTGTGTATGTGTGTGTGTGTGTGTGTGTGTGTGTGTGTGTGTGTGTTTTCTTTATTGTTTTTATTTATTAATTTATGTTAGTGTCCTAGAATCACAGGAGGTTTCCTTTCATTGTCTGGGTCTAGCCCATGCAATGCTGCCTGCTGTGGGTTTAAGCTTTTCAAGCTGAGAGCAGGTGGGACCATCCTCTCAGTGGGCAGCACTAGGGCTCTGAGAGTATTGACAGGCAGCCCCTGTAGAACTGTAAGCTTTGACAGTAACTTGTGGATATTGGATGAACTGCCCCGGTCACATGCAGATGCCGGCAGAAAGGGCTGTTGTCTGGTAATGTTACTGCGATTTGGCCACCAGCCACTATACCACAGGCATAACATGAAGATTGATGGGAGAAGGAAAACAGTCTTTACTAAAGGTTGCTCAATTGGGGGTGTTGGGGACTCCCCAGCTACAGGCCAATCTCTTCCAAAAAAACACAGAAAGAAGCCAGCCACCCCTCCAGGACCCCCCGCTGCCCCCCCACTCCATTCTTAGCTGTCCTTCTGGGATGTGTGTCTGGCTCTCCAGCTTCAGGCTCTCTCTCTCTCCAAGGAGCGCTCACTTGTTGGGCCAGCGTCTCACAGCAGCTTCTTTCCTCTCCTGGGACGTGGCCCGCTGCCTGATCACTGCAGCCTGCCCTGAGCGGGCTCCGTTTGCCTAAGGCTGCTCACACGCGCCCTTGGGGACAGCAAGCACTCTGGTGGGCGTGCCCTTGCGCGGAGAAGCGCTGCCATCCAGGGCCCATTCCTACGGCACAGAGGTGCAGCATCCCGCGGGTAGCCCTGGGATACTGACCCGGCAAGCAAGGGCAAGGGAAAATGCAGCACATATGTGCATGCTCCCCATTTAAAAGTCCCGGCCCAAAATCCTATGTGCTCCGAAAACATCCTGCTTTTCCAGCCAATACTGGCTAGACCGACAGGTCAGCACCTACCCTAACCTCTGAGGAGGGCTTTTCCCTTCATACCTTGTTCCTGTCTGCCTGTACAGTTTCTGGGGAAGTAGGGGAGGGCTGGGGACTGCACATGCGCCAGGGCAACACACTACTGAGGGTGCTGGTGTCTTAACCGTTACCCTGTAGTAGGTGCTATCTATCACTGTGCCAGCTGTGCTTTCAATCCAGCCACCTCTGGCACTTCCCGACCCACCTCAGGGCTCCCTCCCCTCTGCCCAGCATCTGGCCAGCCCCCACCCCCAACAGTAAGACTACTGCTGATCAACCTATCTTCTTCCTTGCTTGTGATTCTTGCCAAAAGCTACAAGTTCAGAGAGGGCCACGTTTCAACAATTGAACTAACTTCCTCTACCCCTATCTCCCAGGAGATGGAATCAGATTGGACTTTTCAACTCCCTCTCGGTGATTTCTCACTGCTGTTGGGCTTCTTTTGGCATTCATACAATTTGCACTCTGACACTTGAGCCTTTTATGGCAGAAGCCATTCCTTGATGAGTGGATAGTCTTACTGTCCAGGGGCATGCCAGAGAGTTCTCCTAGCACATGCCATGTTTCCAATTCTTTTACCATAAATATGCCAAGGTGCCATATTTTGAAGTAGCACATCTTGAATGTTATCCAAACATACTTCACATTGGCTTGCTAAGAAATCAATGCTAAATTCTGTTATACATACAACTTGAGTTAGTGAGAGAAAGCTGATTGGAATGCTTTTCAGAATGAGGCACGGTCATGAATCGGTTGAGCTAAAGTCCTAGACAAATCTCATACCATCTTCCTACATGTCTCAGAGGGATACTGGAACTCTCAGGGATGTTTAATTAACACTTGAATGTTTCTGCTAAGTATCACTGGGTTGTAAAGCAGAGAAGCGGAAAGAAAAAAATGTGTGTCTACCTTTCATCCTGGGATGCAAGAAGCACAATCCCATGAGACACATATGCAAACAAAAAATATACAACTGTTGCACTTCTGTAGGAAGAATGGAGTCAGTCAAGCTCCCTCACCCAGATGTCCAGGTGAACATAACATGGCAGAATTCATATAACCTTGAGCAGGGGCCCGCATGCATAGAATGAAGTTCCATTCTATAACTGCAGGTCAGTATTGGCACCCTGCTAGCTGTGTGTGTACTTAGTACATGAAGGAATTGACTCTTCCCATGGTGTGGCTCCACCCCATGGACTGCCCCAACTAGAATTAAAGGCCTGTCAGGCATCCCGATGGCTCCACAAGTTTTCTATCATCCGTCGAGTCCTGTGTGAAAATGCCCAGCCCTGAAAGGCTGCAGGACAGCATCCCAAACAGGACATAAATCAGTCAAGCAGCACAATTGGACAGAGCCTCTGATCTGGTCTCACAACTCCCTGGATGGTCAATTTTAGGGCTCTCTTTCCCTCACTGCCCTTCTTCAATGTAAATATATTGATTCACTTTAGTCCTTGGTTTAGAGAGACAGCCTGAAGGCAGTCAGCTGCAGGCAGTTCCTATGTTCTGTGAGACGTGCCTGGCAACTGTAGATGTGCTGTGTGGGAGAGGCTGTGTTGCAGGGTGGAAGGTCAGCAGAGTCTGCCACCTCAAAATATGCTTTTTGGATGATGATCATTTAAAAAACAAAACCCAAAGCCTCAAAAAGAACCTTGGACCCAACCTACTCTGATCTGCCCTAAGGAATTCAGATAGAAAAATCTGTTTAAAAGATGGGATCCATCACTTTAGCATCATCACAAAAAGTAAGCGTGGTAGATGGGAGGAGCCTCCAAAGTCATGTGTTAGACTTCCCTCTGTGTCCCATGATTTTTGGGTGGCCCACTGAGAATTTGTTTATCAAATGTTTGCTCTTTCTCATACACCTGTGAATTGCCTACTTCCCCCTTTAAGTCCCAGGCTTCTGCTTCCTTCCCAGGTTTAACCACTTCTTTGCATCTGTGTGTTTAGCCATGTCTTTATGAAGGTTCCTGTGCCATGTAAAACTTATATTAAATAAATTTGCACATTTTTATTTCATTAATTTAGCTTTTGTTACAGAGGTCTCACCTAGGAACCTAGAAGAGCTGAAAAAATATAGTTTTCCTTCTTTTTAGGGAAAATTATTAGTATATCTTGTTCTACTTAGTTATGCTTCTTGCTAGTTGATCAAAATTAATGCAGTAATATGAGAAGAAAACTACTTTTCTAACAAAGACAGACCTTTATAGTTAATGAATCTAGGAAACACTTATTTTATTGACTAAAACAGAGACACTTAAAGGGAGTGCTTGAAACCAATACGCAGATTTTCTTCATGCAATTCTTAGAGTCCAGCTGGCAACAGCTGGATAAGTGTTGTTTAAGACAAACTGAACAGATTTGTTCCAGCCCCTGTTGGTTGGATGAAAACAAAACAACCAATGGAGTGGTATGTTATGGACACATTTGCCAGAATCCAACGGTGGGAAAAATATGATGTGTCAAATTATGAAATGTAGAGAACCATTTTTGTGTTTCTGCTGAGTTAGCAGAAATAAATTATTCTGAGTTATTCTGAAATAAATTATCTTGAAAACTTGGGATCTTGGACTCAAAGCAAGCCTTAGGAAGTGAGTTTATGACTGTATAAATAGTGAGAGAACTCCATATAAATTTCCTGACTCTAAATGTATGTGTTTATAGTTCAAGGGAAAATGAGAGATGACTCTGTGTTATAAAAGCCATCAGCCCCAGCACCTTTAGTGAAATGTATTTCTATTTAAAGTGGTTAGATTAAGAACCTAGAACTCTTTCTATCTTGTTTTCCAGTAGCAAAGAGTTTTTCATTTGTTTGTTTCTTTCTTCTCCCTTCTTTTGAAAGGGAAGGAGAGGTAACTGCTCCTTTCTACTATGTGTAAGCAGGGAAAATCCATTTGTTTGTATCCCTTGCCTATGGAGACTCTGCCATCTTGTGTAGATTTTCCAACTGGTTTCCATTACACCGCCCTAGTGTTAAGTGCAGGGGGTGCAAAACCAACACATATATTATTATGCTTAAAATCTCCTTGCCTAGATCTTCCAGTTGATTAGTCATATATTCTACCTGTCATGTTAACATAGGCTACAATGTGCCTCAAATTTTGCCACCTAAAAATCAGGTTCTCCTTTCCTCTAGGTTCAAGAACACTTTCTTTGCATGATTTTAATCCTTCACGCAGCCTCCTGAAGGGTCATGAGGCTTTTCTTTGCCCTTACACTTTCACCTGTATCCTCCTCACGGTCTTATTGACTTGTACCTCTAGAGCAATCCCAAAGCCACCTCAACATTTTAAGATTCTGTTATGGCTGCATCATATTTTTAGGGACAACAATTTGTATTTGTTATATATTGCTATGTCACAGTTGCAGGTGGACATAGGTAACCAGGGTCTTGGTGATCGTGAACAATGAATTGAACTGAACAACACAGAGGGCTTATAGCAGAGAGGGAGAGAAAGAGAACAGATTCATTAACTGATAGTGCACTCCACAGAACATGGGAGCAGGCCAACTCCAAGCAGAGATTCACCTCAGGGGCTGCAGAGATTCTGTTCTTTTAGGGAAGATATTTCCTGGCTAGTTTTGGCAGGCTTTTATTGTGCATGCACAAATAGTTGTATTACTTTAAAGATACTGTGCATGTAGTCTCCCGTGATTTTCCTTGATTGCCTCCAGGGGTGGGGGAGCTTACCATGCTAATTTATTATAATGCTATTATAATGAAGCAGAGGTCATGTAGCATCTTCTGCATAGGTGTGTCATGATTCACCATGACTAAGCACTTTTCCAGAAAGCAGGGGCAGCTGGTCTTAGAACAAGTTCTCTCTCCTGTGTCAATGTCTTTTATCTTAGCCCTGGGGCACCTCTGGAGTTTCTTCATTCCTCGATATCTCCTGCCTCATCACAAATTATCCCAAAATGTAGTGACATATACCATAACACAGATACATTGTCTCTCACAATTGTTGTAGGTTATGAATTTGCAGTGGTTCAGTAGGACTGTTCTGGTTGACAGTCTAATGAGATTACAGTTACATGTTGTCCAGGACAGCCATCCACTGAAAGCGAGGCTGAAGCTGGGGAATCTGTCCCCAAGGTGGCTCATTCACATGGCTGGCAGATTGGTAACCTTGCTATGTAGACCTCCACAGGGGACTTCTTGAGTTTCCCTTATGGATGAGTTGCTGTCTTTCACCAGATCAAGCAATCCAGAGTCTGAGATGCCCTTTCTAACCTAGACTAAAAGTTGCACACTGTCACCTCTGAATATTTCATTGGTCACACATTCCAGTGTGGCTTGAATGTGGGTGAAAATTAAATAAGGACATGAATACCAGAATGCAAAAATCACTGGGTGCATCTTAGGCACAGGCCATTGAGGCACAGGTAATTTGCTGAGTGAAACTGTCAACTGAATACTAATTGCAAATAGCCTCTCCTCCACCCCAGCACACATACAGTCTTTTGGCACCTACAGTGAATCAATAAAAAAGAAACAACACATTCTTTTTATGGTTGTTGTGTGAGAAAAACATGAAATAATTAACAGAAAGCATTCCATGAAATAGGTGTTTGTTACATTTTAGTTATCATAGCCTTCATTGAGCCATTCAGCATAATTTAACATGTAATGGATCACTAATTCCTTGGCTTCTCTATATGCTCATTGTGCTTCCTTGATGGAGTGTTTATTCTTCTTGAAACAGGATCTTTATGCTAAGCACACATGTTTTTGGTAATCCCCATATATGTAATGTATTAATGCTGGGCATACAATGTGTTATTGAATAATATATACTCTTTATTTTTTAAAAGACTATATTTATTTTCAGAAAGAGAGGGAGGGAGGGAGAAAGAGAGGGAGAGAAACATCAATGTGTGCTTGCCTATCAAGTGCTCTTTATTGGAAGCCTGGCCCACACCCCAGGCATGTGCCCTGACTGGGAATGAAACCTGGGACCCTTTGGTTCCCAGGCCAGTGCTCAATACACTGAGCCACACCAGCCAGGGTGAATGATACATACTGTTTAACTGTGCTAACTCCCCTTTTCTTATCATTTACTTAATATTTTATTAACTGTCTACCAAATTTATAGCTTATATTAAAAAGATGGATTGAGGGCATAAGGATCACTGATGTTAACCAAATGAAAAATATTTAGAAATTATAAAATTTATAAAATAACAAGAACATTATTCTAATAATTATTCTAATTATCATGTGAGGAAATTATACTCTCGCCCCCTGGGATGGAAATGATGTAATTAACTGAGAGGGGCTTTAAAAGTAGACACAACCCTCAAAATTTGTTCATCACTAACTAGAGGTGTTTGTCACTCAGTACCAATAACCCCATCCTACTCCATTTTTGTGAGCAATGTCTTTAGAAACATTGATTGAGAAAGTAGTTATAGTTTAATAGGTTCTTATACATTAAACACTCTGTTTTTACTTTGAGGGCCTGAGACAAACCTTGGTTTGACGTGTGTAAGATTTTATTTGATTACATGCTGGATGAATACAGCTCTGAGGGCCTAGGAGAAAATAAAAGCTGAGGTGTCAACTTGTCATCCATTGTTTATTCTATTCTGTGCTTCCTGACTGAATGTGTATGTAGGTATGTCTGACAGAACAGAGAGAGGGAGAGAATATCCTAATTGTCACATATGCAATATATAGGGATTATAAATGTTACACTCTATGTTGCTGATTATGAAAGTTATAAAATAATTCTCCTTTATTAAATTTTAAGGAGTTGAGTTTCAAGCAGACATGTTGCAGTGCCTCAGAAACACTAACACTAAACATGATTTAGACATAAAATTTTTAAGTACTCAGCTTCCATTTCTAATAAGTCTTTCCCAGAATTTTCCCTTTAAGTTTGATACCAGTGCATTTCAGATTTCATTGCTCTTGGTGCAATGCAATAAAGGAGTCAGACATCAACTTTTATTATCTTTCAAATAGACAATGGCATAGAGACAACCTCATAACGACAGGTTTCAAGGTGCTTTTCCAATATTTTAGCTACACTTTTAGCAAGGTTAGGCTCTGCGCTCAAAGGGAATAGATGAGTAAGACAACAGTAGCAACAACAGAAAACATTTCTCCCCTATTATTAATTGCAATTAGCAATGTTTTCCACAGAGCACACATTGTGCAGGACACACCATCATTGTGCAGCCTATTCTTTACAAAATAGTGCCCAGTGTCCAACAGTGCAGTCCAGTTCTCATTCCACTTGCTAACTCCTCTGCTTTGGGCTGCATTTGGCCAGAAGGGGCAATTTGTCCCAGGTCATATAAAGATACCTTAAGTCAGTGCTTCTTAAACCATAGGTGCAGAAGGCCTCATTTTTGTATTTTATTTTTTGTTTCACTTTTGTTTTTATTTTGTCCAATACATGGGAGACTTTTTTTATAAAATATAATAATTTAAATTTTGATTTTTGTAAAATAAAGTGCAAAATGTAAAATGCACGCTTTACAAGGATAAGCTCAAGACTTTATACTAAACAGAAATAAAATTACATTTTATTTTATTTTTAAAAGATTTTATTTATTTATTTTTAGAGAGGGGAAGAGAACGAGAGAAACATCTCTGTGTGGTTGGCTCTCACACACCCCCTACTGGGGACCTGGCCCACAACCCAAGCATGTGCCCTGACTTGGAATCGAACCGGTGTCCTTTTGGTTTACAGACTGACACTCAATCCTCTGAGCCACACTGGCCAGGGCCAATCTATAGAAACTTTTAATCACATGTTTATAGCTGCCTATTTCTTACCCTCTACTTTGTCTTGACCATACATTTAGTCAGGTTTCTCTCCTCCCCACAAAATCCTTTGAAGTTCAAATTGGCCCTGAGCTTGAGTAGCACTAAAACAGAGAAGCAAAAGACCCACAATAGCTAACAACATATTAATGGTAAAGAACAAAGGTGGAGGACTGATACTATTTGATTTAAAGACATTTACCATAAAGTTATAATGATCAAGACAGTGTGATATTAGTGAAAGACTAGACAAACAGATAAATCAAAGAGAATAGAGAGCCCAGAAATACACCTCCATAAATAGTCAATTTATCTTTGACAATGGAGCAAAGGTAGTCTTTTCAGCAAATGGTGCTGGAACATGTGGACTTCAAGATTTTAAAAAATGCATTTAGACAGAGGCCTTGCATCCTTCACAAAAGTTAACTCAGATTGTATAACACAGACCTAAATGTGAAAAGCAAAACACAAAACTCTTAGAACATAACATAGGAGTAAATCTAGATGAAATTGGGGATGATGACAGGCAGCTTCATCACAACAACACACCTGCTCATGCATCTTGTCTTATACGCAATTTTTGGTGATACATCAAATCACCCAGGTGACTCAGCCCCTCTTACAACCAAGATTTGGTGCCTTGCAACATCTGGCTTTTCCCAAAACAAAAATCACCTTTGAAAGGGAAGAGATTTTAGACCATCAATGAGATTTAGGAAAATATGATGAGGCAGCTGATGGCAATTGAGAGAACTATGTGAGGTCCCAAGGTGCCTACTTTGAAGGGGACTGAGGTATCACAGTCCTATGTACAAAGTTTCTTGCATCTTGTGTCTTCTTCAGTAAATGTCTCTATTTTTCATATTACATAGCTAGATACTTTCTGGACAGACCTCACATAATATGAGATGAAAATTTGGATTTACTTTTTCTTTTCCTTTTTAAAAAATTTTAGCTATTTATTTTTAGAGAGAGAGGAAGGGAGGGAGAAAGAGAGGGAGAGAAACATCAATGTGTGGCTGCACTTGTGTGCCCCTTAATGGGGACCTGGCCCACAACCCAGGCATGTGCTCTGACTGGGAATTGAACCAGTGACCCTTTAGTTTATAGGCTGGAACTAAATCCACTGAGCCACACCAGCCAGGGCTAGATTTACTTTTTCTGAACACTTTTTTAAATTTTATTTTTCAATTGCAGTTGACATTGAATATTATTTTATATTAGTTTTAGGTGTACAACATAGTGGTTAGATAATTGTGTAACTTACAAAGTGGTCATCTTGATAGACTTAGTACCCATCTGATACCATCAATAGTTGTTACAATATTATTGACTATATTCCCTATGTCATACTTTATATTTCTATGACTATTTTGTAACTACCAATTTGTTCTTCTTAATTCCTTTATATTTTTTACTCAGTCTTCACAACTCCCCTCCCATCTGAAAACTGTCAAATATTTGCTGTATGTATGACTCTGTTTCTGTTTTGTTTGTTCATTTATTTTATTCTTTAGATTCCGCACAGACATGAAATCATAAGGTATTTGTCTTTGTCTGTCTGAATGATTTCAGTCAGTACAATACACTCTGGCTCTATCTATGTTATTCTAAATGACAAGATGTTATTCTTTTTATGACATTCCACTGCTCCACTTCTTAGGATCTCCATTGTCTCAGTTTTTGTTGCCATTGTTGTTTGAAACAAGAAATAAAATCATCATCTCAGACTGATACCGAATGAATTAATATTTGTGGCTTGAGGACGGAGTAGAAGATGTGAAATAGTTGTTCTAATAACAAGGAAATGCAGCATATTTGAGAAAGCAAGTCAAATTACTGGGTAGCAATGACTATGTGTTTGAGTTTTTTGAGCATTACTGGTGTTTCTTATATTATACATCAAATTCCCCAAGGAGTAAAATTTTCAAGTCGATGTCAGCTAGAGAATTTTTATTATTGCAAACCCATTCCGTGTCACTTGTTCCCTTGTGGCCTACAAAAAGATAGCTATCTTTGGAGTACAAAAGTCCAAATAATTGAGAGAATAACATTCAGCTGGCCTCTTCGGGTTTGTGATTTCATTTCTTTCCTTCAGAATATTTTTCTCTTCTGGCTTCTGACACTTACACTCACTAGTTCTGTCAGTAGTTGTGATAGAATTCACTTTTTCTCAATAATTTGATGCTATTCTCACATCCCGTTGGTTTGCATTTATGATGAGTCACTTTTGTCATCATCCTTTCAACAAGTATTTCTAGATACCAACTAAGTTGCCAGTTACTGAACTAAAAGCTAAAGATATAAAGATAAATAAAACAGTAAATGTGTATTAAAAAAATGTGCAACATAGAATAGAGGCAGCTATATAAACAAAAATGTAACATATGATTTCTGCTGACAAAAATTTATAGAATACATATTTTTATTTACTTAACACACTCAAGGAGACAGAAACTTATTGATTTGAAGAGAACAGTCAGGTAAGATTTCACAGATAAAGTGTTTGAGATGTCAAAGGAAACATGAAAGGTAAAGAGTAATAAAGATAAAGGAGGAAGAGTTTTCACTAGTCATACAACTTTTGAAGAGGGAGTATCATGAAAGATAGAGAAACT
Source organism: Anoura caudifer (assembly GCA_004027475.1). Taxonomy (NCBI): domain Eukaryota; kingdom Metazoa; phylum Chordata; class Mammalia; order Chiroptera; family Phyllostomidae; genus Anoura; species Anoura caudifer. Next base: position 17,875 of record PVKU01005013.1, read on the forward strand.
ATACACAAATGCATGAGAGTTAAAATAGCAAGAAAGGTGATTATTAGAATATATAAGTGAAAGATTTGAAAGAATTAGTAAAGTTAACTCATTTATTAACTCCCTTCCACCATGTCTTGTCTTCTTTAAGGTATTAGGAATGTCAAGCAAATTTATGGTAGACAATTGAGAATGTCAATGAAGAGAAAGCTAAAATAGAGAAGTATATAAAGAGAGTAAGTGTAATGGGGTATTGAGCTTGAGGTCACCGAAACAGAGATATGCCCCACAAACCTTGGCTTGGGGGATGGAGGAAGCAGAGGACAGCCATTGAGAGGTTCTCTGCATATCTATGGCAACTTGGCCAGCTTAATAGTTGTGTTAAAAAGCTGTGCCACTCATTCAAGGCCAGGGAGATGGGCATGATTTTGATTCGTGATGTAACCATGATGTAGCAGGATGGGGGGAAGCTTACAGTACCTGCATGAGGCGGGGAGGCAGTTCCCCTGTTATAGCACCTTTGTGAGGGGCAGGAAGGTAGTTCAACCTGTGTCACTGGGCCATGCTAGCCCGGACTGGTAATGCCAGCAGAGAAAATGTGAACTGAACAAAGAACTGGCAGATGTAACCCATTGTGGGAGGTGTTGGAAATGGGGCCACACCGGAAGCTTTAGGCCAGAATTTAAACTAGGCATGGCAGCTATCAGTGGTCTCTGTGCCATGAGGTTTGGGAAGGAGTATGGGGTCTACCAAGAAAGGTCCTCACCAGCTGCCCTGAGGTCTGTTGTGTAAGGAGGTAACGCACCGTTTTGGATTAAGAGCTGGAGAACACAGCAATGTGGTTAATGGTGCTGGGAATTGTGGGGACCTGTCCAACCAAGCATGGTTTAATGGGAGATGCCTGAATGCTGAACTGTGACTGGGAGTGCTGAGCCAAGGACATCTGCTTTTCTGAAAGATGGTTATCTCTGATGTATTCTGAAACTGGCTTGGCTTGGCAAAGGGAAGCAAGACTATGTGTTTGTGAGTGTCTTAAAGGGAGTGGGATGAAAGGCAGAATTCTACTGTTATTCTAAACCTGTATAACTTTTAAATAAATAATTCCTATCCTTTTCACTAAACTCTGGTATTGGGAGTCATGCTTCTTGCTGGCAGGCAATTGGATGTCCCAACTGTTTCAGAAAGCGTAGGCTGGGGTCTTGTGATATAAGGAGCTATGATGAAACTATGACTCAGGCCATTTGGCTTCTCATTGAGTGTTATTTCTACTTTACATTCTTTAAAATGGAAGGTCTAGCAACCCAGTTTCTTCAATATTGCATATACTCAACTCTTCCTCCTAAACCTCAACCTTCAAATTCCAAAAAGTGACTACAACTGAGGATGACCTCACATGTTCCTTGAGGTAATACCTAAAATTTTAAATTCTTACTTTTCTACAACTCTTGTTATTCTGAAACATCCAGTTTCTGGAACTAATGTATTTGCTTAAGCTAAATCATTGACATCGTTAAACACCAATGGTTGTGTAAGCCTACAGATGATCCACTACATAAACTGATAACATAGTTATCTTTCTAAATAAAAATGAGACTAAGTGAAAAGCTGCATGTTATTAACAATTTAAAAATAAAATTAGGGGTTTCAAAGAGTGAGACAGGTAGGAATTTAAGTTTTGGCTTTGCTTCATAACCAATAGTCTTCTTAAGGTTGCTTTATAAATATTAGTATTTTCAAAGTCATAATGGCCAGTTTTTTTCTCATCCTACACAAGCTTTCTGATGATAATATCAACTTCATGGCTTCAGTTACCAAGTTATATCATCATCTCAAACTTCTCCACTGAAAAATAAAACCTGTGTTCACTATCTCACTGAATGGTAGTAACATTTACATAGTTGCAGCAATTAGAAACTTGGAACATACTTTAGGTTGTACTCGCTTTTAAAGATTTTATTGTACTTCCTTTGAACAGGCTTTTCCAATCTTTATTTTATTTTTTTCTTGTGAAAGTGCAAAGGTAAGAATTACATTTCTAAGTCTTCCTTGAAAATGAGACTTTTTATTATAGGCTAAGTTTCATTAATTTAGTTGCACTCCTGTGTGATTGGAAACAAAAATGAGGCATTGGTCAACATCATGTAACTGCATACTGCTTTCCACAGTGGCTGCACCAGTCTGCATTCCCACCCATAGTGCACTAGGGTTCCCTTTTCTCCACAACCTCTCCAGCACTTGTTTGTTGATTTGGTTATGATGGCCATTCTGACCGGTGTGAAGTGGTATCTCATTGTGATTTTAATCTGCATCTCTCTGATGATTAGTGATGTTGAGCATCTTTTCATATCTACTGGCCACTTGTGGGCCTCTTTTGAGAAGTGTCTATTCAGGTTCATTGTCCATTTTTTAATTGGATTGTTTGTTTTCTTGGTGTTGAATTTTTAAAGTTTTTAAAGAAATTTTGGACATTAGCTCAGTCATATATATCATTGCTAACTATTTTCTTCCATTCACTGGGTTGACTTTTCAGTTTTTTGATGGGTTCCTTTGTTGTGTGAAAATTTTTAGTCTCATTTAGTCCCATTTATTTTCTTCTTGATATCTTGATTTTAGTAGTCATGAATTCTACATTTTTCAAAACTCATTGAATCTTATGTTTAAAATAGATAATGTTTATTGCATATGGTATACCTCATTACACCTAATTAAAATACAAGAGGGGATCCCTAAAAACTGGAGTTTATTTATAAAAATTGTGTATTTATTCTTCTTACATGCTTAAACTTCAGTCACCTTCAAAGTACTCACCAGTTGATGCAATACACTTATTGAGATGTTTTTTCCACTGCTCAAAACAGATTTTGAACTCATTGATGATGATGTGTTTTAGCACTGGTAAATCACCCATCACAAAATGGGCAAAAGCATTGAAAGAAGCTTCAAAATAAAATAGAAGAAAACTAGTAAGAAAAGTTGGCTAATATAAGCCCAAATATAGCAATAATATTATTATTTGCCTTTCTGTCCCTCCTATGTTCTTTTCAATCTCTTTATATGCTGTTTTTAAATAATTATGGTATAAGTCCATTTACCTCTCTAATATTTTATTATTTATAAGTGAATTTAGTATTCTCTTTTTGGATGCTCTAGAACAGGGATGTCAAACTCATTTTCACCGGGGCCCACATCAGCCTCACGGTTGCCTTCAAAGGGCTGAATGTAATTTTAGGGCTGTATACATGTAACTACTCCTTAACCAGGGACAAGGAGCTTGGTGTTGCTGCTAGGTAGAAACAAGGTGCTGGGCTGGATAAAACAAGGTGGAGGGCCGGATTCAGCCCACACAGGCCTTGTGTTTGCCACCTGTGCCCTAGAGAATAAAATCTATGGGTGACTTTGTGTAGTATCATATTTTAACAATATTTATTTTTCCAACTCATTAACAAAATTATCTTTCCATTTCTTCTTCAATTTATTTCATCAAAATCTTGTAGCTTTTGTTGTACAAATCTTTCACTTTCATGGTTAAATTTATTTCTAAATATTTTATCTTTTGATATTACTGTAAATGGGATCGTTTTTATAATATTTTATTTTATTTATCAATTATATTTGACATGCAATATATTACTTTCAAATGTACAGCCCAGTGATTAGACATTTATGTAAACTTATGAAGTGATCACCTTGATAAATCTAGTATCCATCTGAAACCATATATAGTTATTGCAGATTATATACTGTATTTCCTATGCTGTACTTTACATCACTACAACCTTTGATCTATTGATAGACACTTAGGTTGCTTCTGTATCTTGGCTACTGTAAATAGTGCTGCAATGAATGTAGGGAATGCATACATCTTTTTGAATTAGTGTTTTGAATGTGTTTGGATAAAGAGCCAGAAGTGGAATTGCTGGGCCATATGATAGTTCTATTTTTAATTTTTTAAAAAATTTCTGTACTGTTTTCCACAGTGGCTTCACCAATTTACAATCCTCTCAACAGGGCACAATGGTGCCCATTTCTCTACATCCTCGCCAACACTTTTCGTTAGCTAATTTATTGATGATAACCATTCTGACAGGTGTAGGTTGATATCCCATAGTGGTTTTGATTTGTATTTTCCAGATAATCAATCAATAATGCTGAGCATCTGTTCACGTTTAAGTTGGTCATCTGTATGTCCTTTTGGAAAAATCTATTCATGTCTTCTTTCTATTTTTTAACTGGATTGTTTGGGTTTTCTTTATGTTTAAGTGTGTGAGTTTTTTTAATATACTTTTGGATATTAAACCATTACCAGATCATTCATTCATTAGGGTGCTTTTGTTGTTGTTGATGGTTTCCTTTGCATTGCAAAAGCTTTTTCTTTTTTTAAAGATTTTTTAAAGATTTCATTTATTTATTTTTAGAGAGAGGAGAAGGGAAGGAGAAAGAAAGGGAGGGAAATGTGAATGTCTGGTTGCCTCTCTAGTGCCCCTACTAAGGACCTGGCCCCAAACCAAAGCATTTGCCCTGACTGTGAAACAAACCAGTGACTCTTTGGTTTCCAGGCCAATGCTCAATGCACTGAGTAGGGCCCTGGCTGGTGTGGCTCAGTGGATTGAGCACTGGCCTGGGATCCAAAGGGTTACCAGTTTGATTCCCAGCCAGAGTGCATGCCTGGGTTGTGGGCCAGCTCCCCAGTTGCGGGCAAGTGACTTTCTTTGTCACATTGATATCTCTCTGTCTTTTTTTCTCCTTTTCTTCCCTTCTCTCTAAAAATAAATTTTAAAAAATCATTTTAAAAAGTTGTGATCCTAGTTCACAAATATAATTTCCAAGTTATATATGAGTGCTACATGTTATTTATCTCATTACTCCTTTTCAAAATAGACTTGCATTTATCATGTCTCATATTGTCATCATTATTATCAATACTCTTCCATGTTTTTATACTCTTTTGACTAAAATAAAGCATACAGAAACTTGAAATTATCATCATCGATTATTTGACAGTCTCATTGTATATTACAAGCATAAATTAGATAGCATCTTTCTCTTAATTCACAAAAAGCCAAATTGAATTGAGTGCAAACTTATACTTTATGATCATATGAAACAAGAATTTGACTGATTAGCATTGAATAATAGAAAATGAAATAAAGTGACTAGTTCAAGGACATTTAGAAAAATGAGTATAAATACCACGCTAAAAGGCTGATCCATAGTCTTATTTTATATTTTACTAGGTAAAAAATCATACATAATATGGTTTATATAGTTATCTAGATTGCAAATATTACAAAAATCTGAAGTAATTCTCTTATAATAAATAAAACTATACAACACAATGGTAATCTGAATTTTGTCTACCCATAAGAACAATTTAAGAGCTTCAGATTGTTTCCCAGCCAAGAAAGAAAGCTATGAAATTAAGTAGTACAATGACAGCAAATATCAATATTGATATGAGATCTTTGTTTATGTAATTGTTATTTTTTTATATTTCTGGACACCTGAAATGCTGTAAATCTTCTTGAATTATACCATGAAAAATTAAGGTAGACATTAGGAAAAACTGTCTGCCAGAAAGCTTTCTAAATACCAGAGAGTAAAACAAAAAGATTGGTATTTAGTGAATTTGAGTATTAGAGATTATTAATCAATGCCTTAGAAATTTAGTGAAATAAATATATTTTGAAGCTGAGGTTATGTCCCAAAATCATTGAAAGCATTCAAATAAGGTTATAAAATCACCTCTGGAAGACTTAATAAGGATGATATCTATCTCCCTGCACCAGTTAGAAAGCAAACGATGTGAATGCAGAAGGAATAGCTTGTTAACTCTGGATGCTGTTGATATTCTGGCAACAGTTCTTGGCAGTATTTGTTCATCAGAATGCAATGGATGAAGGGTTCTAGTTTGGCAACTGTTTCAAGAATTTTGTTTGTGATATATGCCATCTAGATAAAATGAAAATTCAAATAAAATTTGGTGCACTCTGTATGCAGTTACCAGCAAACATTGCCTCAAAATTCTGTATTGATTACCCAGTAAACTTGTGATGAATTATCTAATTTCAACATTTTCTATCAATAATAAATGATCTACTGTTGCATATTAAACTCTTCTGTATAAAAATAACTTATTTTAATTAACTGTTTAGTTTCACTAAGTTACATGCTAGAAATAATATTGTATACCTTTCCATGGTAATACAAGTCAGAAAAATAGCTTATGCATTCTTTTTCAGTGTATTTGAGGATTTAAAATATTAGCTGCTAAACGTAATTTACATTTCCCAAAAACCCTTTATTTTCCCAATAGAAAGATTTTTGTGCCTGGGTAAACATTTTAAAACTTGGCACGTGCTGTATAAAAGCTCTTAAATGTCAAGCAAAAATGATACTTTTCATGTTATCTCATATTATAACCAAAACTCTATGTGGTCAACAGATCTGAGGATTTATTCCTACAATTATTTGATGGGGAACAGAACCTCATTGTCCTGAGGGCTTAATGCTGAGGGGAGCAGTCGTGCAAGGGAGAAGGAGGCAAGGTAAGTCAGGGTGCTGGGTGAGGACAGTTTGAATCAGCCATCTGTCTCAGTTTCCCTGTAATGGGGTACAGGGCATATCCCCCACAATCCTTGATTGGGGGTAGGGTAGAGTAGATGGTAGAATTTAAGGCACATTTCATAACAAAGACAAGTTAACAGCTGAGTCTTCTTTGAAGGGAAGAGGACTGCCACCCAGGGCAAAATGTACACATGAGTTTTAAAACATTCAGTGGCATAGCAGAGATATAGTGCCAGCGTGAGAGGCAGGGGAGGATGCTTGCCCTGGATGTCAGTGTGTTCTTTTGCCCAGGCAAAAGAAGGTAAAAGATAGGGGGGGGCTGGCAAAAATGGCAGATGCTAACACACCATAGGAAGGGTGGGATATAAGGTCATGCACAAAGTTCCAGGCCAAGCATTTAAATGAGGGTGGGCAGAAAGAGAAAAGGGAGAAGCCACATGGTCTGGAGTGAGACCAGAGGTACTTCTCCTTCTCTGAAAGACATGTGGAAAAGCCACTCTCTTGGGCCGTGTGCCTCCCTGGACTCCACCATGACTCAGTGTAATACAGCACATGTTTCCCTGAACCACTACATAGAGGCTGAGAACAATGCACCCCAGACCCTGAAGGGAAGAGCTGCTGTAAGAGGATGGCAACTCTGAGACCACAGGAGCACATTCTAGAGGGATGGAAACCTGTTTGTGCAGCTGGCTCAAGAGCAGATAGGGATATGGGGAACTTCTGCACATAGTTTTGATGGGGGAACTCAAGAGTGGGGAATGTTAGTTTGGGGTGATAATTAATGGGTCTAGCAGTTAATGCATGTGAAGAGGTATTGTTTCAGGAACTGCAGGTGCAGCCGCTCTGACTCCAGGTGACCATGGGCATTTCTACCTTTCTGCCTCAGGAGGACTGCAAGCAATCAAAATGGTATCTGAGCCATTCTACTCCAGAGTAAGATGACCACAACTGCAGACAGAGATAAAGCCCACCACCAAGGGTGCAGATAAAGACCCTGACCTAAGGGGAGAATGCCGCAGTTTTTTTAATCCAATTAATTTTTCCTGAATCGCAAACCCCTTACCTACACTTTGTTCTCTTATTAAAAAGGGCCATTTTAAAATGGAATTTAAGACTGTCGGTTTGGGGTACAAATCCACCATCTTCTCAGATCGCTGGCCACCTTAATAAAGCGCCCAGAAAGATTCAATCCCTGTCCCTGCTTATCGGGTCTGGTAGTGACAGGGAGCATGAACGCTGGCTTTTCTGGTTTCAGTTTTGGCTTGTAGCAAGGGAGGCTCTGGGTCTCGTGGGAAAGGAGGGCTCTGAGCAAGAGTGCTCTTGCCCCACACTCCCAAGGTTACAACCCTGTTAACAAAAACCTGTTTTCTTTAACACTAATTGTTGGGTCATATGTAAAGGCACCAAGTGGCCAAGCCCTGGTTTGCTCGGTAACATCCCCATTCCACTTACCAAGGAATTTTCCTAACTTCTTACTATCCTGCCTCATTTTTATTAACTTATTTATTCTTTCTTCTCCTTGTTACCCACTTCCAGTCAACCACACACACATGGCCTCTACACACATATATGTATATTATCCTCCCTGACCCATGGCTCAAGTGTCAGACAAGCCGTCAACTAGTCTTCTCTGCCAGAACCACGGTAATGTCCACCCAAGCCACCAGTCGACATGCTACTCACCTCCTTTTATATCACCACTGTGGGGGCTAAAAAATGTTAATAGTTTCCACCTTAGCTGGTGTGGCTCAGTGGATTGAGCTCTGGCCTGCAAACCAAAGGGTTGCTGGTTCGATTCCCAGTCAGGGCACTTGCCTAGGCTGTGGGCCAGGTCCCCAGTAGGGGGTGCATGAAAGGCAACCACACATGGGTGTTTCTCTCCCTCTGTTTCTCCCTCCCTTCCCCTCTCTAAAAATAAATAAAATAATATCTTTTAAAATCTGTTAATACTTTCCCCCTACCATCTAAATTCTTCTGGCTGAGATAGATTTTTGGGAGAAAATTAAAGTTTAATACATGCATGTGAGGAATTCACATACGCATGAAAATTCCACAGGTATTGGATATATAAATGAGACAATATTGGGTATATGAGACATCTTTGTACAAAGGAGAAAGGTAGAGACAGGGTATTAGATTTTGGAAGGGAGAATGAGCAATTTACAGGGAGTTGAGGAAGAGCAGAGCACACTGGCAGGAATATCCTTGCTGGGAGCCTCAGACACAATTGGACCCAGTGGGTATCTGGCTAACAGGCTCCAGCCCCCTTGTTTGCCACACTTAATTCAATTAGGCTAAGGCAACATCTGAAGCTCTTTCTCCGTCTGAATCTCTTGGGCAGGAAGAGGGGAAGGGTCAAAGTTTCTTTCAGAGTGTTTTTTTCCTACTGAATGACTTAATATCAATATTCCGGAAAGCAGCTTCAGGGTAGCAGAATTGTGGTCCCTTCATCCTATTATTTCCACTTCCCCAGATAATAACTGCTTTTGGCTCTTGAACGTCCCCCCAATAGATTAGGTAGATTATCCACATAATTTGAACTTTTAGATATATCACGTTTAGATGTAGTAGTTTGATTTCTTGAGTGCTTGCTATTTGCCAGGCCCAATGTTAATATAATACCTCATTTACCCTTCATGACACTTTAAAAATATATGTATTATTATTTTTCTTAATTTATAGGTGAGACAGTTTTGATTAAATAATTTTCCCAATAATTTGAAATCATAAAATGGGAGGGCAAGTATGTCAAACAATGAACAGGCTCACAAAATGTTTAACCATTATAAGGATGAACAACTTTAAGTTATTAGTCCGTCTGGCTTGCTTACCTTCTCATAATAATTGATTTGAAATTTCCAGATCTAACTGCTTTTCTTTACCTCACTTATATCATCCTCATGAAATATTGCTCATTATGGAACAAAATTAAGCATTCCGCTGTGTAATTTTGTGATTATGTTAAACACAGTGGTGGTATTTTCAAAGATAATTACAACTATCTAGGAAAAAAGAGTTATGCATTGGAGATGAAGCTAGCACTCAAACATCAAAGAAATACAATTTTTTTCTACAGGGAATAGTAGTTTGAGTTTGATATTGTTTAAAAATCTATGCATGATGCTGGTGTCGTTACATATTCCTGACTGTGTTTAAATTTGGCAAGTAGCCAACTTTCATAGCATCCAGAAATATTGTCTTATGATCTAATCTACATGTGGCTTAAATGCTTTAGATTTTACTTACAGCAATAAATGTTTATAAATTCAATAGCAGCAAAACTTCAGCACAGCACCTTTGAGTCTCTTGAGACATGGAGGCATTAACATTTAATGTCTCAACTAAATTCACCTGTATAGGAAGTTCAAATTATATTACAGAAAAAGCTAAAGCCTACTAAAGTGAGATGGCTTATGGAAGCCATATTAATGGAAATCTAAAACTTTAATGCATAGACTGCATTTTGATTACTAAACCTTATTAATGTGGCAAGCTGAAATGATCTATTACTCTTTGAGTTCCCAAGAAATACCACACATGCATTATTGAACTTTGATTCAAAATTTGTCACGCATGCTTACTGCAAGTCCAAAAATTTATTTGGAAACACAAAAAAACTTAATACAAGTACTTAGTTGAAAAAAAGGCTAGGTCTTCTCAGAATAAGGTATGTTAAACCCCTTCAATCACAGCGTGTACTGTGTAAAGCTTTACAGATTATAAAGTGGGGCAAAAACCTATTTCACTTTTACTTTACAAAGAGTTGACTAGGACAAATTTGTTTTCCTTATGGATAATACAGATGCTAAAAATGTTACATTTATTTTCATAATGAGCTATTTAATAGAATACAAACAAGATCTTTCTTTTTTCCCTCTGAAATAAGTACTTTTTAATGATTAAAAGTTTTCTAGCTAGCAATTTGTGTAATCCTGTACCTTTCAAGGTTAATAGGGTACTAAGCTGATTCATCTTTTCTTAAAGTAATTGAATACTATCATTATGGATCATTTAATTTAGACAACAGCACATAGAAAAGGCAGAAAAGGGATGCAATTCCTAAATATGTAACCAAAGAAATGATCATATTTTTATAATACAGCTTGAGGATAAAGGAAGTTCACCTGATTCAAAGGTGAATTGGTGTTTGAATAAACTAAGTAAATTAAAAATAATTTATTTGAAAATTTTCTTGTCTCTGAATTTTTTTCAACATGGTTGTTCATATCTTAAGCATAAACTCTTAGTTTAAGAATACAGTTTAGTGGTAATTACCTACAAAACATATATTTTTGAACATGTGGGCAAAATATACATTAACACTATCTGCCTGAGAGACAGTTTTTGCTGTTTTATTTAAAATATACTATTGATAGTACAACTAAGAAATTAAATAATGAAAAAATATAATTACTTCCTATGGGTCAAGTTAAATTAAATTTTAAAAGCTGCATCTTTTATAGTAGAACTCTTTAAAACCAATAAAAATTTTTAAGCTTACAGAGCTTTGAAATTTAAAAAATAATTTTTCTTCACAAATCTATTCTGAACATCTTTGCAATTATTCACACTTATATGGAGCTCTTATCTTTTTAAAGGGTTTTCATAATTATTATTTTATTTTCATCATTCTGAAACAGAGAGAACTTTATGATTTTTAAAAGGAATTTGACATAGGTTATCTCACTTGATCCTCATAAGAATCCTTGTGACTTGTTGGGGATGATTCTATTATTCTTAATTCATAGATTAAAAAAAAAAAAAAAACGCTAAGTGAGGTTTAGTTGCATAAGGCCACAGCTTTTAAATGGCAGAGATAGGACAAGCTTAGGTTTTTCCAACACTGAGCTTGGTAAAGTTCTCTATGTTTCTGTTTCCTCATCTGTAAAATGAAGTTTAAGCCAGGATGATCCTTGTGGTACCTCATGGTTCTCAAATTTCATGATTTTTTGACTCCATGGCCAATCTTCTTTGTACTATGACACATTTTTCAATTTAATTTATTTTCAAGATTCACATGTAGTAGCAAGGAACAATAGAGAGATAAATCCCTTTTATACTAACAGTCTCCCCCAAAATAGCATTTTGCAAAGAAGTAGCACAATATCACTGCAAAGATATTGATATAAAATCGAGCAATATTATTTAGATTTCTCTAGTTTTCTTATTATGTTGTAAGTAGTTCTATTGTTTTATCTCATGTATAGGTTTGTATAGGCACCAGCAGATGGAAATGTGTCTATAGTTACCTTTTCAGAAAAAGTCTTTGTCAGGTTTTTGATTCAGACTATAAGTGGCCTCATAGAATAAATTGGGAAGTTATGAATTTTTTAAAAAAGATTTTGAAAACTTGTCAATTCTTTAAATGTTTGGTAGAATTCTACACTGGAACAATCTGAGCCTAGAATTTACTTTCTCAAGAGACTTTTAATTAATAATTCAATGTGTTTTATGGTTATAAGCCTTCTTTGATTGCTTATTCCATATTGGTTGATTTTGGGTAGTTTGTGGTTTTGGAGGAATTAGTGCATTTTTAAGTCACCAAATATATCTAAATAAAGTTGTCTTTAGTTTTCTTTTTTACCATTTTAATGGCTGCAGGGTCTGTAGTGATTGCTTCTATTTCATTCCTGATGTCCTCTTTTTTAATTTTTTTTCAGTTTCGCTAGAAGTTTATCAGTTATTGATTTTTCAAAGATTCAACTTTTTAAATTGATTTAATCATTTTTTCCATGTTTAGTGTCATTGATTTCTTTTCTTAGTTATTTACTTTATTCTTTCTTTTTAAAATGATTTTTAAAAAGATTTTATTTATTCATTTTTAGAGGGGAAGGGAGGGAAAAAAGATCAATATGTGGTTACCTCTGGTGCACCCCCTACTGGGGACCTGGCCCACAACCCAGGCCTGTGTCCTTACTGGGAATCAAACTGGTGATCCTTTGGCTCACAAGTTGGTGTTCAATCTACTGAGCAACACCAGTCAGGGCTGCCAATACATTTTTATTTTTTTGTAGTGTTTGTATTGCCCTTTGGTCTGCTTTGTTTGCCTATTTTCTCAGGACGTCTACTCTTTCTAGCTGTTGCTGCTTGAATAAGAACAGATCTCCCAAGGCTGGGTCTCTGGGGCTCTCTCTGGTGGGGAGGAGTCCCTTGATGCCCCTTCATGCCTTTGTGCCTGATAAAGGAGTGTCTTAGCCATCCCAAACCCTACTTCATATATGACTGCATGTATGTGTTTGTTTCTCTCTGTGTGTACCTGTGGGTGTGTGTTTAGTAGGAGGAGAAGAATGCTGCCCAAAGAAACAAGATGTCTCCTAGCAGGCCACGTGTTACAGCTGTGCTCTTTTCCTGGATGTGTGCCCCTGTGTCTCGAAGTTTGGGCATACAGAGGTAAAGGAGTTCCCAGGACTGGGTTGTTTGTTAGGACTGTGCCCTTTTTTTAAACAGTGCCTCTGCTGTTGTCAACTTACAAGCTCCTCAGCCCTGGCAGGCACCGTGATTTAAGCTCCTGGCCCCCCTCTCGGTGCTCACCTCTGTTCGGGCAGGGTAGGAGAGTCTCAGGTGCATGGTGACAAAACAGGTTATCTAACTGGCCCGCTTGCTATGATGACGTCTCTTTTTCTTATTTTGCCTACCTGCCCTAGTGGGTGTCTGTATGCAGGGGACAAAAGTCTCAGGCTGTGAGTGCAACAAAGCTTCCCAGACTGGATGCTTTGTTCTAGGTGTGTCATTTTTGCTGCTTTACCTGGACTGCCTGCCCCAGTGGCTCTAAATGGAAGAGGGTAGTGCTTCCCCTGGACTCTTATTTGTGGTTTGGTTCCCAATCCACCAAACAATCTTGTTTACCAGTGTAGCCAGTTTGGATTTGTTTTGCCAGTGGGACTTTGTCAAAGGAAATGATGGGAAAATGAGTCAATCTGGGCTGCCTTTGGTTTATGTCATATGTTTCAGGTTGGAAAACACCAGTTCTGGGTAGCCTTTCTGTTGTGGGCAAGGGCACTGCCAGCTGGGCTATTTCCAGTCTGGGGACCTCCAACCAGTTTCTCTTCTTACCACCTTTCATAATCTCTGGCTGCCTCTTGCACCATTGCTAGCATCTACATTTACTAATGATTAGGGGGGAGAAACAGCATAAAATAGTTTTGTGGCATTGGATTGTGATGGGAATTCTTACACCTTATAGTTTTAAGATGAAATAAATAAAACACAGTGAAGCTAAGCAACTTGTTCTAAATCCAGCAGGAAGTTAGTTAATAGTAGAGTTGAGACTAGATTTTAGTTCACTTGACATTGATTATTTTGGTTTGTCCAGCATGGAAGCTAAATCAGCTATTTCATGCATTTGTAGCTGAAATAAACTTAGACAACAAATTATGACATAACTTTATATAAATAATATTTCTGTCTTTTCTCTCAATCTGAGGCAATAAAGTAATATTAAGCTAAAGGTTACTATGCAGATAATAAACAAAATTATTAAATCATATAAGCACTGTTATGCATATGCAAAACAGAATATGATCTATTATTAATGTGGGGGCTAAAAATAATACCATTCCTTCTACCTGCTAAATTCTTCCAGCTGGACTATTATACAAATTAACAGAGACATATTAACAGGAGAAAATAAAATTTTAATATATCACATGGGCATAAAAATTCCAAGGACAATGAGGCAACATTGGCTACATGTGGCATTTTGGCCAAAGGAGTAAGAATGGGCCCATTTACAGGGAGTAAGAATGGGCCCATTTACAGGTAGTTGAGGAAGACTAGAACACACATGGCAGGCAAATTATTCTTATAAAGCTCAGAAACAATTGGACAGAGGCGGAATCTAAGCTAACAGACTTTTGCCTGAACCATCCTATTTACTATCCTGAAGTCCTCTTATTTACCATACTTAATTCAAATTAAGGCTAAGGCTAACATCTTAGCATTTCCTTTCTGAAGCAGGTTTTTCTGTCTGAATCTCTTGGGCAAGAGAGGAGAAAAGGTCAAAGGTTCTGAGTTTTTTGTTTCTTAATAATCAACTTAAAGTCAATATGCCAAAAGGCGCAGTTTTTGTGGGCGGCCAAACTTTGGTTCCTTTCATTAAATACCTTAGCATTTTTGTCTTTTTTTAAAATGGAAGAACCTTTAAAGAATTGCCATTTATTGAAAATAGTCATGGGGATGTAAAATACAGCATAGGGAACAGTCAATAATTTGTACAAACTATATATAAAATTACAGGGTACTACAGCTACCTTATAGACTTATACACTTGGTAAGGTAATATAACTGTCTTATCACTATGTTGTATATCTGAAATTCATATAATATTGTTTGTCAACTGTGATTAAAATTAATACAATTATAAAAGATCATCCAATCTAACACTCATATTTTATAGTTTAGAATACTGAAGTTGCAAGAGATAATGTGTCTTTGCTTATTAAGAGCAAAACTTGAACTGAATTAAAATGTAGGTGCTTTAATTATTGGAGCAAGCTCTATGACATAACAACATCATTTCATTACTATGGCTTGAAAACCTGAGAGATTTTGAGGGGTGTTATTTCATTAGCAATTTCATAAATTTTCTTTTGACCAACTGGAGTACTTAAAAATTTGTTTTTAATTTATTGATTTTAGAGAAATATATATAGAGAGATCAATTTGTTGTTCCACTTTTTTATGTGTTCATTCGTTGATTCTTATATACTCCCTGATTGCAGATCGAATCCACAAACTTCGTGTATCAGGACGACACTCTAACCAACTGAGCTACCCAGCCAGGACTCAACACAAAGTCTTTGAAATGGTTAATTTTACTTGTGTGTTAGTAACAAAGCAATATCATAATAAATAGTATGTTTTAAAATGCACAGCTGCATATATATCTATATCTATGGTAGATAGTAGATAGTGTATTTGTATTGTTAAGCTTCTTTATGTGCAGAAAGTAATTCTAGTTTTGTTTTTTTTTAAATTAATTAACTGACCAAATGCTTTGTAAATTTCCCCTCAATCACAGAAGTCAATTTAAATCAAGGAATATGCTATTAAACTTGCATAATATCATTTGGGACAGCCAGCAGCTTAAAGTCTCAAATCCAGTCTTTAATATTAATGTTGATTTTTAGTCATTGAAGTAGACAGAAATGAAAAAGTTCTCAAACCCTCATTTGTCTTAGTGAACTTGCCTTTTCAGTTAATTTTCAGACTGCAATTCCTGGTTTGTTAAAAACAATGCACTATGCATCGTACTTCTATATAAATGATGGTGTTAATCTAACATCCTTAGAGATCTTTGCTCCTTTCAAACTGCTTTAAAAATAATTCCTGCTACTATGCACCCTGATATATACAGATTTATTGAGGATCTGGAGCTGATGCATTAAACATAAATGCAAAAAATGTGAAAATTATTGTTGTGTCTTGAGTTATTATCACATTGTCTCATATCTCCCACCATAAGACAAAGTACTGCACAAAATAATTGTTGAAACAAGAATTTTCATTATCAAGTGTTTGGTCACAGTGCTATTTTTCCAGTTGTATAGATAGAGGTTTATGAATGATATCTTCATCCACTGGGTTTACTCCAAAGCTTTGAGCTAGAAGTTCATGCATATTAATATTGATTTATATAAACTGCATGCCATTGAAAGGAATGGGAAAGTTCATTAATGTAGACATTGAAATTAAAGTTTATGCAGCTATATCAGTTCTCAGTTGAATTTAACAGCATTTTTAAGATTTTGTACCATAGCATTACCTTCTTAAATTGCAGACATTATGGTTTAGAAATTATCATCAACCAGAATCATTTCTACTGCTTCCTTGTAAAAAATTCTCGCCAGTCTGAAACATTGTGTCTCCAGTCTGCAGATTTCAAAGCAATTGCATTATTTACTCCATCTATTATCATGCGTAAAACTGTACAATTCTTTGTATAAATTTTATAATTTTCAATTTTATAGACAGAGCCTTGGAGTGGCTACATAAACTACTCCAAATTCGGTACATTGTTTTTTCACCCTGCAACCTTGTTGAACACATTTATTAGTTTTGATATTTTGTTTTAGTGGAACACTTAGAATTGTCTGTATGCATGAACATGCCATCTGCAAATACATTTTTACCTTTCCTTTCCAATATTTTAATGGTGGATTTTCTTCCTCTTTTTTATTTTTAAACAGTTGTCCTACTGAGAATCTTAAATACAATGTTGAGTAGAAGTGGTAGGAGCAGAATACATTTGTGTTTATACTAATCTTTGGAGAAATGTATTTGGTCTTGCACCATTAAGTATGATGTTAGCTGTAGGATTTTCATATAGATGTGCCTTTTATTAGGTTGAGAAATGTTCCTTCACTTCCTACTTTTTTTTAGTGTTATTTTTTTATCTTGAAGGCCTGTCGGGTTTTGCCAAATAACTTTGTCTCTATTGAGAAGATTTTATCTTTTATTATATTGATACAGAATATTAAAATAAATTTGAGATGTCTAACCAAACCATGAAATCTAGAGACAAATGCCACTTGATCGTGGTATGTAGTTCTCTTAATATATGATGGATTTACTTTGCTAGTCTTTTTGTCCAGGGTTTTTGCATCTATATTTATAAGGTACTTTCTCTGTACATTTATTTTCTTGTGATGTCCTTGGTTTGGGTGTAAGGGTAATAATACTGGCCTTATAAAATGAATTGAGCCCTGGCTGGTGTGGCTCAGTAGATTGAGCGCTGGCCTGTGAACTGAAAAGTCAATGGTTCAATTTCCAGTTAGGGCACATGTCTGGGTTGTGGGCCAGGTCCCCAGTTGGGGGGTGCAAAAGGAAACTGATTCATGTTTCTTTATCACATCAATGTCTCTCTTTCTTTTTCCCTCCCTTCCCCTTTCTCTAAAAGTAAATAAATAGCCCTAGCTGGTGTGGCTCAGTGAATTGAGTGCCAGCCTGTAAAATAAGGGGTCACCGATTTGATTCAATTTGGGGCATATGCCTGGATTATGAGACAGATCCCCAGTAGGGGTTGCTCAAGAGTTAACCAGACATTGATGTTTCTCTCCCTCTCTCCTTCCTGTCCCCTATCTCCAAAAAATAAATAAATAAAATCTTTTAAAAAGTAAGTGAAAGTAAATAAATAAATTCTTTAAAAGAAATAAAAAATAATAAAATGAATTGAAATGTGCCTCTTCTGTTTTTTTTTTTAAGTGTTTATCAAAATTAACATTACTTCTTCAATAAAAATTCGGTAAAATGAACTAGTCAAGGCACTTAGGCCTGGACTTTCCTTTGTAAAAAAATGTTTTATTACTAACTAATTTAATAAATATATTTACTTGTTATGTCTAGTTAGAGCCTCTGTATCTTCTTGAGTCAGTTTTGATAGTTTATGTCTTCTAGAAATCTGTTTATTTCATCTAGGATTTCTTATTTTGTTGGAAGACAATTTTTCACAATATTCTCCTATAATAATTTTTATCTTTCTATGGGTGGTAACAATGTCATTTTTTAATTCCTAATTTTAGTAATTTGAGTTGTATTTTTATTTTCCTGGTCTGCCTACAGATCTGTCAATTTCATTGATCTTTTCTTAGAACAAACTATTGGTTTTATTGATTCCTTCTATAGTTTTTCTATTCTGTGTTTTATTAATTTCAGCTCTACCATTTATTACCTTCGTTTTGGTAATTTTCACACTATTTCAAGCCTTTTAATTATGACTTGTTATGGTAAGCTGTCATCAGTGATCTTTCATGTTACTATTGTAATTTTGGGGGGTGCTGTGGCACCCCATATAAGATGCTAAACTTAATAAATGTGTGTTCTAACTTAAGTATTATAAGTAACTGCAGATGCTGTGGATATAGCCAGAGAATGAGGATTAGAAGTGGAGCCTGAAGAGGTGACTGAACTGCTGCAGGTTCACGGTAAAACTGTAAAGGAAGAGGAGTTGCTTCTTATGGATAAGCAGAGAAACTGGTTTCTTGGCATGGAAACTCCTCCTGCTGAAAATGCTGTGAAGGTTGTTGAAATGACAATCAAGGATTAGAATATCACATAAATTTAGTGGATGAAACAGCAGCAGAATTTGAGGACTGGCTCCAAATTTAAAAGATGATCTACTGTTTGTAACACTATCAAACAGCATCACAAGCTATAGTGAAATTACTTGAGAAAGAGTCAATTGACGTGGCAAACTTAATTGTTATTTTATTTTTAAATATTCCTACAGCCACCTAAACCCTCAGCAACCACCACAACTGCACTGAAGGCTCAGATAATGGTTACCAGTTTTTAGAAACAAAATATTTTAAATTAAGATATGTGCATTTCTAAAACATAATGCTATTGCACACTTAATATATTACAATATAGTATAAACAGAAATTTTATATACTCTGGGAAAAGAAATTATATATAACTGACTCTATTGAAATATTTACTTTATGGTGGTGACCTGAAACCAAACCTGCAATATCTCAAAGTTATGCCTGTACAAACCTTCTTCAATTGCCTTTGCTATTGTTTTATTTTTTTTGTCATTGTTGTTGTTCTTTTGGATTTAGGTTACTATCTGGTGTTTTGTTTTGTTTTATATACCCATGGTGCTTGGGACTGCTCACCTTCATTGTGCTATTATTGTCAATATATTATATTTTTGTTATAAGCTCAAAAATACTGTTGGGAACTGCCCTGCCTGGTTTCAGGAGCTGTGACCCCCTCATGGCAAAGGCTGAGTAAGCAACCTTCAGACCATAAGCCACTAAGGAGACAAAGCTTATCTCCCTGGCAGGGGCACCACCTCTGCTTCTTTTACTTCACCCTGCCTGGCCCCCAATGATTGATCCGTTAACCAATGATGGATAAGATTCCTCAAGGGAGGGATGACCTAAGACAGGCACAATCATGGGGAACCCCCAGGGAAGGACTTGGGGGGCTACAGCAAAAGGGGGTGATGGACCTTCCCCCCTCAGCTTTGACATAGCCTGAGTCCTCATTCTGCCTGAGAGAAAACTCCTAATCTCTTGGCTGCCTTACTTCTCCTGCATGACTTAAGCCTGAAACAATGACAAAGGGTGGTGTATCCCTGTGCTAGAAAGGGTGGGTTCCCTGAGGGATCAGGCCTAAGAAAGAATATGCAAAATCCCATGAAAACTGCTTTGCTAAGAATGCTCTCCATTAAATGATAAGGGTCTGAGCAGGAAATCAGTTTGTTTCCCAAAGTTTTATAGCCTTTTAGCTAACAGACCCTGACTCAGAATAAGCCCTCAGAGTTCTTTGTATGCTATCCATTGTTTGATCCTTACTGCCTGACAATGATTAATGAGCTTTACCTGTATTCCTGTGCAAAGTGAACCCAATAAAAGCCTATTGAGGAAAAGGCTCTTGGCCCTTCTCCTTTGAGAGATCAGCCACCTTTCCTCCCCAAGGAGATTATATCTTGGCAGACTTATTCTCATCTATGGCAGCTGGGGGGGGGCTGCAGGTGGAGCTCCCCAAAATATAATTATATACATACTTTTGGTATAATTTCATTTAAAATCACTGAAGTTAAGAAAGAAGAACTATGTACTTATAATGCCATTTTATAATATTATTAATTTTCCTAGTGCTGTTTCTATTTTTGTGTAGATTTGAATTGCTATCAGGATTATAAGTTTTTAGTCTAGAGACTTCCTTCAGTATTTATTTTTTAAAGATTTTGTTTATTTATTTTTAGAGAGAGGGGAATGGAAGGAGAAAGAAGAGAAACATCAATGTGTGGTTGCCTCTTGCACACCCCCTACTGGTGACCTAGCCCACAACCCAGGCATGTGCCCTGACTGGGAATCAAACCAGTGACCCTCTGGTTGGCAGGTCAGCACTCAATCCATTCAACCACACCAGCCAGGCCTCAATGATACCAATGAGTATCATTGATCCTTTAACTTTTCTTCTTTTAACTCTTTCCATACTTCATTTTAGACCTCCATACAAAGAGCTTTTCTTCAGTTTTAGCCTCATCCAAATTGCAACCTCTGTCTAGAATACCCTTATATCAAACCATTTTCTAAACTTGAGTGCAGTTTTGTTTCCAGAGGCAATTGCCCTAACCAATGTTCATATCTGTCTCTTTTTTTCTTGCATACTAATATCCATTTTACATTAAGGCAAACAAAAAAGATCCTATGTAAATATTATAAATAATACAAGTGTTATTTAAAAGTGCTATTTAAATGGCAAATATCTTGGGGGTTAATGCAATCCACTGAAATTTGACAAATACCGGTCCTGTTGTGTCCAACAGTTTTAGGCACGTAGTAGAAACTCAGTGAGGTTGAGTAGTTTTTCTTCCATATGTTATGTTTCATAATTAAACACATTAATGTTGCATGGGTATAATTAGGCAATTGGATCTTCAATTTATACCTGCCCTCTCCTCAATAAAGCTGAAAGATTTTCAGTGTGCTCCTCGTATCCACTTGTCAGGAAAAAATACTACATAAATAAGAAAGAAATACGAGTGAGATGAAAGTGGATGATTACTATTACTTGTGAATTTTGAATTGCTAAATAAATCTTTACTGAAATTTTCAAAGCCAATATGGGTAAGAAATGTAAAGAGTAAAGACTTGTGGGAAAGGGATTATTTTAGGGGGAACTTTTTGTTGTTTCATCTCTTGAGTGGAGAAAAGTTAATGTGATCCATATATATTTCTAAATACTTACTTTGTTGTACTGTACTACACTTGGAAAAGCTGCACTGTTCTTTATATGTATCCAAATATGTAAGCTATGATTTTCTAAATGTATTCTAAGTGTACAGAAAGTACTCTCAAACATACAAATAAGAACACAATGCTCAGTCTGTCACAGTCTTTAACGACATCTTGAACAACCTGTTATAGTCTTTAAAAAGAATGTACCTTGTAGCTATGACTTTTAACGTTAGTGATTATCCATTTCCCTCTTCTGCTTCATGCTCCATGGATTTCCCAGATGGTTTACCCTTATTAAAACACCTGCCTATGCCTCTGAATCACATTCAAGTTAATGATTTTGACATTAGGTCATATTATCTCTTTCCGTCTTTGTTCATTGTTCTTGCTTCTTTTCTTTATTTCAGACCGTCTTAGGTCAGGTTCACCAGGGGATAGACTCTGAGGTAGAGATTTATGTTCAGGAGATGGTTTCTTGTTTCAAGGGTGTGGCTGTGGCACTACTGACAACAAAACCAGAGAGAAAGTGAGGGAAACAAGATTCCTTAGAGGCAGAGTTTTAATGAGAAGAAGTTAAGAGAAAGATTTGAGATATTTTCAGGGCAACTCTGGAGCTGATGTAGCACTTCAGAGATGTTCTTAAATGACAAGGGGCCAAGGTTTTATTTCTTCACATTGTCCAGTAATTGGATGTTGGCTGGCCCTGGGGAAGGGGTGTAACCTTGGGAGATGCAGCTACCTTGGTTGAGGGCAATTACTTGGGGTCGCCACTGGGCAGCAAATTCTTGGTGTTTGAAACATGAGTGAGTGTTTCAGTCCTCAAGAGGTATGCCTCAGCGACATGCAGAGAGATGTACTACAGCATCTACGTGAAAAAAACATGTCAAAAGTTTGCTTTCCTCTTCCAGACTTAGGTTGGAAACTTTCTTTACACTTTCTTAGATGCCTTCAGCTCTTACAGAGACTAAACCAAAGGAAATCTATATTTACAAATTCTCTTACCTTTGGTAAATATATATTTAAATCATTAATGTGTTTAAATATATACTTAATATATATTTAAGTTGTTAATGCTATATTTTAATAAATAGCTGTTTCTCTATAATAAAGACTAAAGTGTATGGATATTATTTAAGACCATAACTATTTAGAAATTATATATCAAGAGCATGTATTTGTTGTTACAACATACTGTATGTTGATAGAATCACCTTTAAAGGTAAATCATTAAGAAATGTTAGTGCAACTATAGCTTTACATTTACATACTAGGGGTGACCCCCCAAAAACCAGAATTTATTTATAAACAATTGTGTATTTATTCTTATATATTTAAACTTCATTCACCTTCAAAGTATGCTCCATTTGATGCAATACTTTGGAGACATTTTTTTCCACTGCTCAAACAGTTTTTGAACTCATGATTTTGATGCCTTTTAGTGCTACTGACGTTTTTTGTTTCATCTCTTCCACATTGGCAAAATGTTTCCTACTGAGGACTTTTTTCATCCAGGGAAACAAACAAAAGCAAAAAAAGTCACTCAGGATGAGATTAGGTAAGTAGGGAGGGTGGAGCATGGAGGTCATGCTATTTTTTGGTCAAAAACTGCTGAACACTCAGTGCCGTTGTGGGCAGGTGCACTTGCATATCACCATCATGAAATGGGCAAATGAGTTTAGTCTTCAAAAAAAATTCACTGGAGCCAAATTCAGCCTCTCACAACAATACCAGCTAGTGTGCTGATATATAGATGGCCTCCTACATGAGCCCCACCCTTCAGAAGATAATTCTGTTTTGGGGGGGGAATCCCCTCTTGTATATTACATGCACTATATTTACTTATTTATGAAATGATACTTTAAATTATACATTTTCTTGAAAAAATGCATATTTTTCAAGAAAAAATTTTGCAGTAAAATATCATGAATAATGTCAAACAGGATATACTGCCAAAAGCTCAGTAATGCTAATGAATTGCAAAGATATTAACATAGTTTTTGAAACTTTGGCATTAAGTTTGAACCTCTGATTTTTTCTACGCTCTATTCACGGATAAGTAGTCTAGTTTTTCTCAGTTACATAATACAAATATCTTATTTGTTTTCATTGTTGGTTTTTTGGGGGGGGAATATTGCTTTTATTATGGTAAATTAAAAACATATACAAGTTAGAGAAAATCATATAATGAAATCACATGTATCCATGACCCAACTTAAACATTTGTCACTCTCTAGGTCTCTGTTTAGATTTTTAATTTTTTTTTAATTTTCATCTATTTATTTTTAGAGAGAGGGGAAGGGAGGTTGAAAGAGAGGGAGAGAAACATCAATATGTGGTTACCTCTCACATGCCCCCAACTGGGGATCTGGCCCACAACCCAGGCATGTGCCCTGACTGGGAATCAAACCAGCGACCCTTTGATTCTAGGCCAGTGCTCAGTCCACTGAGTCACACCATTCAGGGTTAGATTTTTCTTTTACACAGGGCTTTCCTGCAGCATCCCATGGCTGCACTTTGAGAGTCAGGACCTTCCTCACACAAGAGGTAGTGGCAGCTTTGAATCCATTTCCAGAATGCTTCTTTTAAAAAAAAGTGGATTATGTTATTCAAGCATTACATATATAACAGAGTGCACAAATCAATTGTATAGCTCTATGATTTTTTTTTTTTTTGTAAACTGGACACACACGCATAATGAACACTCAGGTCAGGCACAGAATATTACCAGCACTTCAGAGCCTCCTTGAAGTTTTTCATGGACTCTGTTCAAATACTTCAGTATTTGTTTTACAACTTTATATAGATGACTGAATTGTATAGTATGGGTTATTTTGTGTCAGGCCTTTTTCTCTCCACATTGTGAGATTTGTTTTGTGGAGTTTTAGTTCATTTATCTTCATTCTGTTGAGTGTCCCATTGCATAATATACTACAATTTATTTATCCACTTTACTGTTGATAGACATTTGGGTTGTTTTCAATATGTAGTTATTACAAATGCTGCTACTATCAATAGTCCTGTGCACATTTCCTATGCATGTGTTTCTGTTTGGTATATACCTAGGAGTGGAATTACTATGTCTCATGTTTTGCATATAATGAGCTTAAATAAACATTGCCAGCTTCTATCCTGGTTGTTTCTATTTACATTCCCACCTGCATACATAAAAGTTCAACTTATGCCACATACTCACCAGGATTTTTAATTGTAGTCATTCTGGAGAATGTGAGGAGATATCACATTGTAATTTTATTTTGCATATCTCTGATGACTATCAAGTTTGAGTATCTTTCCATATATTTCCGTACTGCCTTTTATAAAGTCTCTTTGAATGTCTTAGCCATTTTTTATCAGTGTGTGTATCTTTTTAAATTGAATTTCTTATTGAATTACAGGATTATTAAATATTTTTATTGAATTATCCTTGATATATGAATCTTTTGTCAGACATTTGCAGTACAAATATACCCCTCAAGTGGCTTGCTTTTTCACTGTCTATCTTAATGGTGTTCTTTCATGAACAGAAGTGTTTTTGTTTTTCCCTATCTGGTACTTTTTATATACTATTTGTGAAATTTTTATTGATCTCAAAATAATCTGCCCTGTTTTCCTCTAAAGTTGTTATTGTTTTTCACTTCATATTTAGATATCCAATTCATCTGGAGTTGCTTTTTGTGCACAGCATCAGGGATGCAGCTGGACTGTTTTCCTGGATCGCTCATTATTGTTGATGATCAATTCAGCAACATGTGTGCCGTGAGCATCTTTCCTGCCCTGCACTGCAGCATGATTTTCATCATCAGTTGTAGCCTATCCTGTTCCATTGGCCAATTGGTGTATGATTATGCCAATGCCACATTAGTGCTATTGCTTTCTAATAAGCCTTAATAGTGGGTGGGACACCTCTTCTAGCTTTGTTGTTCTTCAAGACTGACTTTGACTTGCTAGTCCTGGTCCTTTGCACTTCACATGCCTTTTAAAATTATAATTTGCATTCAATGTTATTTTGTATTAGCTATACATGTTCAGCATAGTGGTTAGACAATTATGTATTTTTCATAGTCTTTCCCCAATATTTCCAGTACCCACCTGGCCCCATACATATTTATTACAATATTATTGGCTTTATTCCCTATGCTGCACTTTATATCCCTGTGACTATTTTGTAAGCGCAGTGAAATATCACCTCACACCTGTCAGGATAGCCGTTATCAATAAATCAACAAACTGTGAGTGTTGGAGAAAATGGGGAGAAAAGGTAACCATAGTACACTGTTGGTGAAAATGTATTGGTGCATCCAGTAAGGAAAAGATTACCGATTTGCATTTCTCAGTCCCTTCACCTTTTTCACCCAGTCCCCCAACCCCCTCCCTTTTGGCAACCACCAGTCTCTCCTCTATATCTATGAGTCTGTTTCAATTTGTTTGTTAATTTATTTTGTTATTTAGATCCGATTTCATTACTGGCAATTGGTTTGTTCAGATTTTCTCTTCCTTCTTGATTCAGTTTTGGAAGACTAGATGTTTCTAGGAATTTATCCATTTCTTCAATATTGTCCAATTTTTTGACACATATTTGTTTGTAACGTTTTATTCTAACCCCTTGCAGTTCTGTGGTGTTAGTTGTTACTTCTCTTTCACTTCTAATTTTATTCATTTAGGTCCTTTCTTTTCTTCCCTAAGGAGTCTGGTTAAAAGTTTAATAATCTTGTTTATCTTTTCAAAGAAGCAGCTTTTGATTCCATTGATTTCTTAATTATTTTAGACTCTATTTTATTTATTTCCATTCTGATTCTTATTATTTCCATCCTTTGGACTTTGTTTGTTGTCCTTCTTTTAGCTTCTTTAGATGTAAAATAATATTGTTTATTTGAGATTTTTCTTTTTCTTTTTGTTTTGTGGTAGCCTTATATTGGTATGAATTTCCCTTTTAGGACTGCTTTTACTGTGTCCCAGATTCTGAGTTGTTGTGTTTCTATTTTAATTTGTCTCAGTGTAACTTTTGCTTTCTCTCTTGATCTCACCATTAACCCATTCCTTGTTCAGTTATGTGTTATGTGGCCTCCATGTATTTGAGTGTTTTTCTGTTTTTTTTTTCTTTTAATTGGTTTCTATTTCCCTACAATTGTAGTCAGAAA
Source organism: Anoura caudifer (assembly GCA_004027475.1). Lineage (NCBI taxonomy): Eukaryota > Metazoa > Chordata > Mammalia > Chiroptera > Phyllostomidae > Anoura > Anoura caudifer. The sequence continues at coordinate 44,249 of PVKU01005013.1, forward strand.
AGATGTTTGATTTGATTTCAATCTTCTTAAATTTATTGAAACTTGTTTCTCTCTTACCACATGTTTTAGCCAAGAAAATGTTTATTTTTAAATGTTAAAATTTTATTCCTTCAAAGGAATTTATAGTCTTCTGCTTTGGGTAAAGTGTTCTGAAAACATAAATTATATCCATCTGTTCTAGTGTGTCATTTAAGGCCACTGTTTCCTTGTTGATTTTCTCTCTGGAAGACCTATCCATTGATATCAATGAAGTGTTAAAGTCCTCATCTATGAATGTATTACTGTTGATCTCTCCCTTTTTGTCCACCAATATTTGCTTTATATACTTAGGTGCTCCTATGTTGGGTGTATACATATTTACTAGGATTATATCTCCTCATAGGATTGATCCTTTTAGCATTATTTAATGTCCTCCTTTATGTCTTATTACAGCCTTTTTGTAATATTTTAATATTTTTCTGTGATAACTATTACTACCCCAGTTTTCTTTGTTGGCTGTTTCCATTTGCACAAAATATTTTTTCTATACCTTTACTTAACTCTGTCTGTGTCCTTTAATCTAGGTGGGTCAGTTGTATACAGCATGTATATATGTCTTGTTTTCTTATCCATCCAGATACCCTATGTCTTTTGGTGGCACTCATTCCACTGAGCCTCACCAGTCAGGGCTAATGTGGTTTTGTTTTGTTTCGTTGTTTCTTTAGTTTGCTGCTCTCATTGGGTGTTTCCTGATTCATTGTCTTCCAAATTGTTGATTCAGTCCTCTGCTCTATTTAACCTTTTTTTGGTCCCATCTACTGTATTCTTCATTTCAAGTAGTGTATTCTTCATTTTTGACTGCTTCCTTTTTATAGTTTCTATTTTCATTTTATGCTTATTCTGTTTTTGTTTAATTTCTCACAAAGTTAATCTCTTCTTTCCCTTTGTTCCTTCAGCATCTTAATATGAATTATTTTGAGCTCTGCTTCTGGCAGACTGCTTGCCTTTATTTCGTTTAGCTTTTTTCTGGGGATTTCTTTTTTCCTTTTATTTGCATCACGTTTCTTTGTCTCCCTCTGTTGGCTACCTCTCTGTATTTGTTTCTGTTTATCAGGCAGATCCACTATGTCTCCTAATCTTGATGTGGTATCCTTATTTTGTAGGTGTAAAGGGGCTCAATGACACAGACTCCCTGATCACCTGAGTTAAGTGCTCCAGTAATTTCCATTGTGTGGGTTATGTGAGCTGTACTGTTGCAGTTGAGCCTTGATTGCTGTTAGGTGATTTGTGGGCAGTGTTGACCTTCAGGTTGACTAACTATTAGTACTGACTCTGACCCCAGTGTACAAGCTGCTGTGTGGAACGTGAGCCGAAGAGGTGGAATTTACCCCAACAGGGTCCAGTTTCTGCTGGGCTCTCTTTTTTGTTTTGCTGTTTGTGGAGCTAATCAGATATGGTATCAAGTTCTCCACTAGGAGTTTTTGTTCTGAGTCCATCCTCTTAGAAGGGAACTTGGTACAGGTCAATATGAAGCATTGCCTGTCACCAGCCCTGGATTACCTGTTAGGAGCTACAAAGTGATACATTGTTTGTGGCTGCCTCTTCCCAGCTTAGGTGTACATGGGAGAGGACACTGTGTATATCAAGGCTGGTTTCCACCAGTGCTGAGCTTGAAGCAGGTAAGAAAAGGCCCAAGGTACCCCTAGATTTGTCTCCACTTGCCAGCTGTCTATTAGGCTCAGTTACTGAAAAAGCCTCTGGTGGTACATGGGTTGTATGAGGTAGGTTCTCAATCAGTCACCATATAAGAGTGAGTGGTGATAACTAGGTTGATAGACGTACACACTTGGTGCCAGAGCTGGGTCTGAGACCAGTCAGCAAATGTTTCAGGGTACACCAAGGCCAGCTGCCACCTATGTGTGTCCCGCTGACTTTTATGGTGGGATGGGACCTCACAGAGTCATCAGGGTGAAGCCAGTAGAATTCATCAGGCTAAAACAGATTAAGATTTGGCCATGTGGAGAAAGAGCTCTGAATAGGAATGATGGTGCTGGTCAGGACTTGCAGGGAAAATGGACCTCTGTGAGAACCTTTCAAGACAGTTTACTGTGGGCTCGGGCTGGCAGCAGCCAGAAGACTCCTCCACAGGGTGCAAAATGAGTAGGGTGGGGCTGTAGCCATAGGGAATCGAGAGGTTGGAGCTAGTGCATCCCCCCAGTATGACGTTGTATGGAAGGGCATGTTTTACCCAGGAGAGATGGCACCTGTGGGCAGTATAAGAGAGGGAGTCAGCACAGGGACAATGGTGGCTGTCCCTCTACCTGTATCCTTGAAGCCAAACAACCTAATTTCTCCCTGTATAACTCCATTCCACTTTGAGGCATCTTCCTTCTACCAGAGGCCAGGGTGAGTGGCTACAAATGAGATTTTGTGTGGGTGCCCTTTAAGGGGGCACCTGGGTTTCTAGTAGATTCCCATCTCCCTCTGACACACAGAATTCCTGATGATTTCCACAGCCGGATATTATATGGGCAACTCTTCCAAGCACCAGAGCTCTGCACTGGGGAACTCTAGGTAGGGTTGTGATGCTCCATTCCACAGGTGGAATCTTTGCAGCTGAGATTTCCTCCAGAATCTCAAATGCTGCACTAGCCTTTTTTTGGCTAGTGGTTGTGAGACTAGCCTTTTCCAGTCTCTGCCCTTCTTACCAATCTTGATGTGGGTTCTTCTGAAAAATCTTGGTTCTAAGACTTGTGTTCAGCTAGTATTTAGCTGGTAATTTGCATTGATTGTTCTGTAATTTTGTTGTAATTCTGGTTTGGTCCTGGGAGGAGGTGAGTATAATTTCCACCTACTCCGTTGCATTCTTAGATCTTCTGTTGTTGTTGTTCTTATTTAAGGTACCTCTAACTGTCACCAAGAAAGAGTGTTTACAGTCAGCAGAATACGCAGATAAAGTTCAGTTTTGTAATATTTCATTTATTGAACATTTGAAGGTTAAGTCATTTGGATTCTTTAAGCACAGACTGAGAAGTAGTAATAGATAGGTAACATATAAATAAAAGCGTTTGTTTGGGAAGGATCAGAATCATAAATTCTTAAATTATCTCAATACTCCTTTCATTAAGCTCTGTGCATTCACACATTTATACAAATACTTTATGCCAGTTAACTATATTAAACTGTCAATGATGTTATGTGGTGAGTCTATTGAAGTAATAGAAGGTGTCCCTTACTAAAAATAACAAAACTTGCCCTTACGGGCATAGCTCAGTGGATTGAGTGCCAGCCTGTGAACCAAAGGGTCGATTCCCAGTCAGGGCACGTGCCTGGGTTGTGGGCCAGGTCCCCCCAGCTGGGGGTGCATGAGACTCAGCCACACATTGATATTTCTCTCCCTCTCTTTCTCTCTCCCTTCCCCTCTGTTTAAGGATAGATAAATAAAATCTTTAAAAAAATAAAATATGTTAAAAAATAACAAAACTTCTTAACAAGTTAACAAGTTATTCACTCAGCTTTCTTTCAAATATGAAAAACTGTGAATAATTTGAGGCATTACTCTGCTTTAAAGCTGTGAAGTTAACCTGGCACAGTTTTATAGATGCTGACAAAAGACATGAGACTCCTGGGTCATAGACAAAGCACTTTATTACTCATGACAAAGCAGGAAGCATCAGCTTTATTTTTTTATTTTATTTATTTATTTTTAGAGAGAGGGGAAAAGAGGGAGAGAAGGAGAGAAACATCAATGTATGGTTGCTTCTCACATGCCCCATATTGGGGACCTGGCCTGCAACCCAGGCATGTGCCCTGAGTGGGAATTGAACCGGTGACCCTTTGGTCTGTAGGCCGTGCTCAATCTACTGAGCCACACCAGCCAGGGCAGCATGGGTTTTATATTCACATTTTTAAATTTGCCATCTAAATCACACAGGATTGATACAAATTGCAACAGATAGATATTATGTATGCAGTGGGTTTGGGTCATAATTGAGGAACCTTGAGATTAGGAAACTCCCAATCTTATAAGAAGCCTGGTTGGAAATTTGTCCAAAGTTTGCCTTTGAGGGAGACATTATGTTTATTACCCTAGTTAAGAATTAAATATAATATACCCTCTGCTTTGGAGGGAGGCACGGTCTCTAGTGTCCAAGGTTTTTTTGCTGTATAAACACCTGTGAAAATTTACCAACACAACATGTCAGGGCCTCTTCATGAGACATAGAATCAGGGCAAATTTTCTCTTTAAAAATCCATTAACATAAGCTATATTTTGTCTTAGAAAAGTTTGATATTTACAGGTTTAAACCAAAGTTAAGTTAATGTCCTCCTTCCTTTCCCTCAGGCTGTATCATTAGAATCATAGACATCATCAGACACACCTCTAGTCTTAACCCCTTTATTTCTATTGACTGAGTCAGATCAGAAAGTTTGTATGGAAAGCAAATGGTATTAGACACTAAATATGCCTGTTGAAAGTGTGAATGGAGTCAAATATTATTTGATAATTCGGTGTTTTAATTTTAGAAGATTCCCCTTAATATCTTGCTTGCTTTTTGCTTAAAGTTTCTTGCCTAAATTAGAATAAAATTATTACCATCCATGTGATACAGTTTGAATCTTTTAAAAACTTGAGTTTTTTCTGATTAAATTGGTCTAAAACATAACTTACAAAGATATCCAACATCCAATAACTGATAAATAATAAGATGCAAATAGAAACTTTGTTATCAAATACATTTTTTGAAATAAATAATGGGGGAATGGGTAAGGAGGTGAGGGAATTAAGAAGCACAAATAGGTAGTCACAGAATAGCCATGGGGATGTAAAGTACAGGATAGGAAATGGAGCAGCCGAAGAACTTATACACATGACCCATGGACATGGACAGTGATGTGGAGATTGCCTGAGGGAGTGGGGGTGCTGAGTGGAGGGGGGCAAAGGGAGAAAAATCAGGACAACTGTAATAGCATAACCAATAAAATATAATTTAAAAAATCTAAGAACATAATCTTACATTCTAATTAGTCAAAATTCGAGAACATTATAATGGTAAAAGGCTGCCATCTTCAGGGATCTTTAATTAGATGTAAAAATGTACTATATTCTTTTTTCAATAGATAATTTTCTGGTCTTGGTGATGTTAATGTAATCTATTATTAAAGATGCTAGTTACTGTGTACATAGGAAATAAAGTTATTCTCCTGTGCCCATATTTTAAAGTATAATATTTTGTGAAGGAATTTTGCAAATTACTAATATAAACATTAAAAAAATAATATATATGTTTGTTTCTGTATCTTTGAGAAAATATAGATAAACCTATGTGATGTTGAGTTTGTGAATTTTCAAAGATTTGCAGTTGAAATGTGGAGTCTATGAATGGTAACCTGACAAGAATGAAACCAACTCTTTAAATCTAATTATTTTAATTTTATCCTCAGGAAAGATGAAGAACAAAATAATTTTATTTTACTTTTATTAGTATCTACCTCATGATTTATATCTGTAAAAATGTGTTTTGTGTCTCATGCTTTCACAAGATTACAAATTCAAATGGCATGCATTTTTAAAAAAGGAGAAATGTTTGATTTGGTTGCTTGAATTGTCTCAACCAGTTGAATTGTTTACTCTGATTCATTATTGGTATTGAATAACTGTATCTAGGATTTGCCTCCAGATTAAAAAAAAAGACCTTTGTTAGATACAGCTTAAGTATCTTCTGCTTCATGAGAGTTTAGAATTTGTTTAATACAGTACACCTATGGATTAGACAAAGATTTTACACATACATACTTATTAAATAAGGCATAATATGTAACAAACCTCTTATTAAAGTAAGTTCCAGTTATATTATCTTATGATAGCAGCAGCACACAGTTGCTACATCTGTGACCTAGGAAAGTGATTCATTTTCTTTGAATCTTTCTATGTATTTAATTTCACCATGAAAATATATATGTGCAAGATAATTCTGAAGTTGAACACAGGTAATGAGTCTAGCATAGTACTTCACACATAGTGAATGACCAATTAATGTAAGTTGACTTAGAGATAAAGTTATGAAGTCTGTCTGTAATCTTTATGACTATGCAGATCAAATGAAAGAAGAGGTATGAAATTTGGAGCTGGAAGTAGTAAGATGGGAAACTCCTTAAATATGTGTGTCTATTTGTGCATAGATGTAAGGAAGGGAGTAAAATTTTCATGGTAATGGTAGGCAATGGTGAAGAACCTATTCACGAAAATATTAGCCCTGCCTGGTGGGGCTTAGTGGATTGAGCACCAGCCTGTGAACGGAAGAGTCGTTGGTTCAATTCCCAGTCAGGGCACATGCCTGGGTTGTGGGCCAGGTCCCTAGTAGGGGGTGTGTGAGAGGCAACCACACATTGGTGTTTCTCTTCCTCTCTTCCTCCCTCCCTTCCCCTCTCTAAAAATAAATAAATAAAATCTTTTTAAAAAAGAAAAGAAATATTACCATTGTATGCTGCCCATTTAATATTTGTTCCCTTGTATCTCAAATTATTTCATTTCTATCACATTATTTTATTTTATAAATTTAATTTTTATTTAAATTATCAAAATTTCTATGTGAACATATTGTGTTTATTATATTTGAACCTTTTTTTCTAGACAATATTTTTTACCCAATTGTAATTACACGAGGCAACTTATAATGTTTTTAAATTGCTCTTTATTGAATTTATGGAGAACATTCAGATGATAAATTTAACAGAGTCTCTAGAAACACTTGGTCAGGCTTTGTTTGACCCTTTGCACATGTTTGCTACCATCAGGTCCTATAAACTTGCAATCTGATAAAATTAATAATATTTCTATCAGTAGAAATGGATATTAACAAAGTACAGATATTTTCTTCATTGATTTGCTGACTAAATACAGATCAAGGGCCTGGTGTTCTGGTGAGCTGTTTCTATCTCAATGTGTGTCTTTTTGATATATCCCATTGTTTTGTGTTTCAATCTGCAACTCCATCTAACCCTACTAAGTCTTATGCTATGCAAATTTGTATCAATTGGGGAACCATACTTTGAATTTTAGAAGTTAAATTTTAAAAGAAATTCCCCCCAATTGAACTTAGTCCTCCAGAGAACTGCAGAAGTGGATTCTCAGTTCAACTAGACTGTCAAAAGTGCTCCCACAAATGGGACAGAAGTACTTCCAACCATCATCCGTTAGTGTGATCATCACCCTCAAATCATCCTCAGAAACTTTGTTATGAAGTGCGTTTTCAAATTTGGTCTGTGGAAATTTCTCCTTCTTGTTAACATCAGTTGATGCGGACACTTTTTTGCCTGCCTTTCTCTCACAGGGAGCATTGCAGAAACGCACCCTCAGGGGTCTTCTAAATGTTGTGTCTCTCTCACCATTCCTGGAAGTATTGGAGCCTCTGAGAAGTGCTCTAAATCTTGGCTTTACCCACATGGTATTACAATGGCCTAAACTGTGAGAGAAATATCCTTCACACACCATGCGAAGAAACATTCTTCGCCTCTCATGAATGTTAGTAAATGGTATTCTCCAAGAAAGTGAGAGCCGGAAAGGGATTTTGTAATTTATGTTGATGTAATAGATCTTTCCAGTTTCCCTCTGAATGTTTCCTGAGTTGAAACTTGGTCTATTGGGTGAGGGAGTTATTGGATTAGTTTCATTCATATTTGCTAGTGGTGTATTCAGAGGGGTAATTCTCCCTAATCCTGACATAGCAAAGACCTCTTTCCTAGGAATGTGAATCTCTACTAGATGGAAATCTTTTAAATCTTCTTCATTCTTCTCTACTTCAAGCTCATTGTTTTCTGTGGGTTGAAGAACAGAATGCCCCTGTTCATATGCTGTGTCTAGCTCCATATCTACTGGGTTGCTTTCAACCTGAGCAATCATATCTGATTCAACAAATGCAGGCTCTCTATCCATACTAAAGTCATTTGGAGCCTCATTTTCTGAATGTTTGAGAATGTTATCAGCTGGATTACTTTCTTCTTTAGTAGGAGAAGACATCCTGGGTTCTATTTATGAAAAAAAAAAAACAAAGATCTATTAAATTGAGGAATGTTTTAATTCATAACAAGTCAGCTCTTCAGCTTTGCAAAAATCATGTAGATGTGCTATTCCTGAGTTTTTCATGCCTTAAATATATATTATATAATATATATGATATAATATAATATATGGTACATATTTATAAATATAGAAATAGCAGAAGGACACTTCATAATACCCAAGGGCAAAATCCATAAAGAAGACATGAACATTGTAAACATATATGTACCCAACATACCAGCACCCAAATATATAAGGAAAATCTTGGATGACTTCAAAAAAGACATAGACAGCAGCACACTTAGAGTAGGGGATTTTAACACCCCACTGTCAAAAATGGACAGATCTTTCAAACAAAATACCAATAAGGATATTGTGGTACTGAACAATGTACTAGATCAAGTGGAATACACACACACACACACACACACATATATGTATATGTGTATACATATATATAATATATATATATAAACTTTCATCCCAAAAAAGCAAAATACACATGCTTTTCAAATGCACATGGCACATTTTCAAAGATAAGCCACATGATAGGACACAAAACAAGCCTCAATAAATTCAAAAAAATTGAAATCATATCAAGCATTATCTTGGACAACAGTGGCTTGAAACTAGAAACCAACCTCAAGAAAAAAACTCAAGAAGAGTCAAATTCATGGAGACTGAAAAACATGTTCTTAAACAACAAATGGATTAGTGAGATCAAGGAATAAATCAAAAAGTTTCTGGAAACAAATGAAAGTGAACATACAACAGTCCAAAATCTATGGGACACAGAGAAAGAAGTCCTGAGAAGGAAGTTCATAGTAATACAGGCCTACCTACAAAAGATAGACAAATTTCAAATAAATGACCTAGCCTTATGTGTAAAAGAACTAAAAAATCAACAACAGGCAAAGCCCAGAGAAAGTACAAAGACAGAAATATTTGAAATCAGAGTAGAATTAAATGATGTAGAAACTAAAAGAACAATTCAAAGGATCAATAAATCCAGAAGCTGGTTCTTTGAAAAGATAAACAAAATCAACAAGCCTTTAAGCAGACTCATCAAGAAAGAAAGAAAGAGGAGCCAAAAAAATAAAATCAGAAATGAAAGAGGAGAAATTACAATCGATACCACAGAGATACAAATGATTGTAAGAAATTACTATGAACAACGATATGCCAAGAAATTTGAAAACTTGAATGAAATGTATAAATTTCTAGAAAACTGAATCAAGAAGGAGCAGAAAGCCTGAACAGACTAATAACAGCTAGTGAAATGGAAGCTGTAATCAAAAAACCCCCAGCACAAAAAAAGCCCTCAGCTGGATGGTTTCACAGGAGAATTTTACAAAATATTTAAGGAACAGCTAACCACTATCCTTCTCAAACTATTCCAAAAACCCCAAGAGGGAAGACTCCAAAACTCCTTTTATGAGGTGAGCATCATCCTAATACCAAAACCAGACAGAGGCACAAGAAAGAAAAGTACAGGCCAATATCACTGATGAACTTAGATGGTAAAATCCTCAACAAAATATTGGCAAACTGCATCCAGTAATACATTAAAAAGATCATACACTCTGATTAAGTGAGATTCATCCCAGGGATGCAAGGATGGTACAACATTCACAAATAAATAAACATAATACACCACGTAAGCAAAAGGAAACACAAAAATCACATGATCGTATCAATAGATACAAGAAAAGAATCTGATAAAGTACAGCACCCATTTTTGATAAAAACACTCAGCAAAGTGGGAGTAGAGGGGGCATACCTCATTATAATAAAGGCCATATATGAGAAACCTACATCCAACATCATACTTAACAGACAAAAATTAAAAGCTTCCCCTCTAAGATCAGGCACAAGACAAGGGTGTCTGCTTTCACCACTTCTATTCAACATAGCATTGGAAGTTCTAGCCACAGTGATCAGAAAAGAAAAAGAAATAAAAGACATCCAAATTGAAAAGGAGGAAGTAAAACTGTCAAATTGTCATTGTTTGCAAATGACATGATAGTGTACAAGAAAATCCTATAGACCCCTCCAAAAATCTACTAGAGCTATTAAGTAAATTTGGCAAAACGGCAGAATACAAAGTCAATATTCAGAAATCAAAGTCATTTTCATATACCAAAAATGAAATATCAGAAATAGAAATTAGGAAAAAAATCCCATTTGCTATAGCATCAACAAAAATAAAGTACCTAAGAATAAACCTAACAAAGGAGGTAAAATACCTGTACTCAGAAAACTACAGAACACTGAAGAAAGAAATTAAGAAAGACACATAAATGGGAGCATATATTGTGGTCATGGATTGGAAGAATTAACATCATTAAAATGTCCATACCACACAAGTCAATTTTTAGATTCAACGCAATCCCTATATAAAATACCAATGGCATATTTCATAGATATAGAACAAATATTTCAAAAATTTATATGGAACTATGAATTACCCTGTTACCATACTTTGTTTGCTGTAAAGTGAGTCCCATGATAAAAAACAATTATGTATGAAGTATTATGATAGTGTACAAGGCATCCTATAAGTCAATGAGCAGTAGTTTCAGCAGAAATATTGAATTTCTCTAGCAAAAAAAAAAAAAAGAGAGAGAGAGAGAAATTCTGCTTTCTCCAGCAAAAGAAAACTGCTTCTGGTTTTCATCTCCCAGGTACATCTTTCCTCCCCTGTAAACCATATGCCTTGTTTAAAACAGGGGGTGGGGGTAAATGTGGAAGCAGGGTTGGCAGGGCAGGGGACTGCAATGGGGAAAATGGGGACAACTATAGTTGAAAAACAAAAGAATTAAATAAATATATAAATATATGTATATATGTACATATAAATATGCTATATATTTAAATATGAATACATTTAATTAAGTACATAAAAATTTTTCATAGCTTAAATAAATATATATTTATTTAATATATCTATTTCTCTATTTATTAAACACATGCATTTCTAGCCCTTTTAACATCAGAGTCACAGACAAAATAAAAGAAGAAAAAATCAAAACCGAGGGCAAAGATAACTCCCTTCTTTTTGAGCAACATCTATGCAAAGAGCAACAATTGTGAATTGGGTGGGAGGGGAAGGCAGAGCAGATAAGAGAGTAGAAAGCTCACAAGTGCAGGCCCAACTCTGAGTCATTTTATGGAAATATCTTTTAAATTCACTATTTTCTTTTATTTTTCATTTGTTTTTGAACTGTATTTTTCCGTTACCATTCAACCCCTTCGTCCCCACAATCACCACACTGTTGTCCATGTCCATGGACCTGGGTTGTGTTAGGCTAAGTGCAATAAGTCATCAGAGAAGGACAAGTGCCACATGCATCCCTCATCTGTGGTATCAAATGGACAAACAGAACTAGCAAGCCTATGTGGACCAACTCATAGAGAACATTTTCCTTTCATTTTCATTGCTTCAGCACTAGGCAAGCTGGTCACCACATCCTGCTGCTTTTACTGCTGATGGTATCTGATTTTCCAGATTCTAAAGCCTCAGTTTATCTTTCACTTTGACCTATTTCTTCCTTCATGTCACCTTTCTGCTCAAACACCTTCAGTAGATACTACTACTCTGAGTTACATCTTTCTATTCCTCTCTATGAGGGGACTTAGGACAAACTGCGTTGGAAGATTTCTTTAGAGTAGAAAGATGGGAACAGTGTGTCTCACTTAAGTCAGTTGTGAGGAAAGGAAATACCGGGGGATGCAAAACAAATCTGAGGAATGTGAAAAATTAAAGAACGCAGCTCCCACTGGTGATGGCTAGCTCTATGAGCCAACCTGGACATAATGTGTGGATAGATCAGCTGGATTCAAATAAGTGGTAATGGCCTTGGTCTCTTACTGATGTCTTCAGACACCCTCCACTCTCTGATCCCCCCTTCTATGTTTAACTTTCTTTCCTCTGCTCACTCAACATGCTTTTTCTGTCCTAATAGTACTGGTCTTTTTGTTACTTCATACTTAAATTTCACTTATAATTTAAGCTTGAAGCATTTTTTTGCCAAAATTTCCTATAAATTCAAGTGTGCCTATTTTTATCTCAAACTCATTCTTTCTTGAACTTTCCCTTTTTCTATTTTCTTTCTTTCTTTCCTTCCTTCCTTCTTTCCTTCTTTCTTTCTTTCTCCTTCCTTCCTTCCTTCCTTCTCTCCCTGCCTTGCTCCTTCCTTCCTTTTCTCTTCCTCCTCTTCCTCCTCCTTTCTTCTTCTTCTTCTTCTTCTTCTTCTTCTTCTTCTTCTTCTTTCTTCTTCTTCTTCTTCTTCTTCTTCTTCTTCTTCTTCTTCTTCTTCTTCTTCTTCTTCTTCTTCTTCTTCTTCTTCTTCCTTCTTCTTCTTCTTCTTCTTCTTCTTCTTCTTCCTTCTTCTTCTTCTTCTTCTTCTTCTTCTTCTTCTTCTTCTTCTTCCTCTTCCTCTTCTTCCTCTTCTTCCTCTTCTTCCTCTTCCTCTTCCTCCTCCTCTTCCTCATCTTCTCTTTCTCTCTCTCCCCCCACCTTATTTATTTTACAAAAGGCTGTGATTACATCAGACTTTACTCCATGTGTTCCACTTCCTAGTGCTGTCCTACTAAGGTCCTGGACCTGTATCTCTGTGTCTTCCTCAACTTTTTAAGCACATTACTTCTTGGCTTCTGTTCCCATATGATAGTTTGTTACCCTTCTCCTTCTTTGATCCTTATCTAATTTGTCTTTTTTACTTTCTTTTTACTCTTTGTAATATTTTAATGGGGGCATTCTTCAAGACATATTTCTTGATACTCTCTAGTCTACTTCTTTAAAACTCTTTTTCCTCAATGTCTTCATACACTCCCCAAATTTCAAGGGGTGGGTCCTTGCTGATCTTAACTGAGTTTGATCTATTTGAGATGATCAAGTATAGAAATTGTGTTACCAAGGCATTTCATCATCAGCAGAATTATAATAAAGGTAAGACAATAAACAGAGTGTACATTTTATATATACATAAAATCAAATTGAACTCACCAAGCTCGGTTGCTCCTAATAACGCTGAAATCCAATAATTTGGTGGGGACTTGAATGCCTGGTGGTCATCTGAGTCTTCTTGGACACCCCCTGAAATAAAACACAGTGATTTTTGTAAAACAGTGATTTTTGTAAACCACATGAAGGCTCGTCAGCTCCTGTACCTTCTATCTCCAAGTATATACTGCTTTGCCTTTTCCTAGGTTCTTCCACTTACACATCACAAACCAACTGTGAGACTCCCTGCTTCTTTCCACATTCTGCACTGGCATTTTGTATAAGATACAGCCAGTGTATATACTCATATCTACCACAGATAGGAATGCTGTACAAAATAGCAACGCGTTTGTCAACAGAATTTAAGTTATACTAGAAGGCCGTTGCCCTCTGAAAAGAAGTCATGTCAGAAATATATGTACTATTATTGTGCATTTTAATAATATTTCTGCTTTGAGATTACACAAGAACCACATGGGGTATTCTATTCAACAGCCTAATGTGTTTTTAAAGGTCTGCATTGAGCTTTGAAAAGACCCCAAAGTCCTAAATCTTCTTTCTTGCTTTGTCTTGTTTTAATAACTCTGCCAAATGCCTATGCATATTGAACCAATATAATAATACAGTATTTATCATTATGGTTATAGATGTGTATATATATTATATATAAATATATAAAATTACTAAAGCAGTATTACACTGTTTATTAGACAAAGACAAAATTGTTATATTTCACCAAAATAAATGTAAATGGGTCTGATAGCTTATAAAATGATAATGTTTATAATTTTTAATATAAGACACATTTTGAAGCATTAACTGGGTCCATGAAAAAGTACAATATTATAGTTACATATTTATAAAAGCTAATTTTGTAAAAAATGCTATAAAACAAAAACTATAACTAAGTACCACAGTGAGTGTTTTCAAGTATTTTCTCTTCTGATTCAGATTTTACACATAAGGCCTCATAAAGTTTTTAATATACATATATGTGATTTCAGAATATGGGTATTTTGAAACTTTCAAGCAGATTCAACTGGCTTTCAAATTGAGGATACTTATATTCTAATAAAAAATGTGTCCTGCAATGCCCACCTGCTTTGGGAGGGATGTTTTTGCCCTTCTACCAAAAGTTTAAAACTTTTACACCAAATTGCATTTGGTGTAAAACTCATCAGCTCAATCAAAACTTTGCACATGGATTGTGTCATCTTTTCTTTCACACAAACTCTTCAAGATGCACTGCTTCCTTTGAGAAAACTTAAATTCTCTTGCCCCCCAAATTGTTAATTTTACTTTAAAAATGATTTTGTCACTCAAAGTCTCTCAATAGAACAAGGAAGTTTTGTCAACTTAAGAAATATTAACAGGAGATATTGAAGGTCTGATCCAAAAAACAAGCCTCAGAATAACATCTCTCTCAAAGAATCACAAAAGCAAGCACCCAAAACTAACTTCAAAATAGTTCTAAATACTGTAAAAAGAATAAAGAAGTACTTACTTATTATTTTTAAGTTGAATTTATTGGGATGACATTGGTTCTGCATCTGACTTCAGGTGGATAAGCCAACAAAACATCATTTGCACCCTACATCATGTGCTCATGGCCCCAAGCAAGGTCTCTTTCTGTCCCCATCACCTCCTTTGCCCACCGCTACTGACCCCCAGACCTTCTTTGCCCTTGCCTGTCCCCACACTGCTGTCTGTGTCTGTGTGTCATGCCTTTGTGTTCCTTGGCTAACCCCTGCACCTTCTTTCATCCAGTCTCCCCGACCCCTCCCTTCTGACAGCCAAGTACTCATTTAAAAATCCTTGTATTTTCTTTGTTTAACTTCAACTTACCCTGTCTTTCTGTTCTCAGTAGTATGGTAGTAAAAATCACTCCAAAAGTTGTGCTTCACTAGGCCAAACAGGCTGGCCTCATTTCCTTCCGCGCTTTACCTCCGCACTTATACTTCCTTCAAAGTTCTCTTGACTCCACATCATAATGCCCACAGAACTCTGCAACCTGGCAACCAAAGGAACCCTGTGAAGGGCCTGGGAGGAGGGAGGTAACTGTCATGGCAGACCTGGAATTGGGTTTAGAGGGCAGAGGAGAAGCAAAAGCTGTGGGTACCCACAAGTTTATTGTTTTTTCCTTATCACAGATAAAATTCTAGCCCTGGCTGGTATGTCTCAGTAGATTGAATGCTGGTCTGTGAACCAAAGTGTTGCCAGTTCAATACCCAGTGAGGGCACATGCCTGGGTTGCAGGTCAGGTCCCCAGTAGGGGGTGCACGGGAGGCAACCATACATTGATATATTTCTCCCTCTCCCTCCCTTTCTCCAAAAAAACATAACTAAAATCTTTATAAAATTCCATGTGCTGTTCCCAAAATTAAAACACAGTAAAGACAGGATTTCCAGATAAAATAGGGGATGCTCAATAAAATTTGAATTTCTGATAAACAATAAATATGGTATACTTTTTTGCATAGATATGCACCAAATATAGTCAAATATGTATTGGAATATATTATTTAATAGTAATATATAATATATATTCAATGTGAATATATGTAGTTTCTAAATATAAATATGTATTTATATATTAACTATACCTGGTAAATATATTTTTATATATCTTTATATATTAAAAATGCATATATTTGAATAAGGCTATGTGTGCTAAAGGTTATTTGAATCAAAAACTAATTTTCCATTATACAAAACACTGGGGACAGGTAGTTTCACTATAAAATTCTACCAAACAATTAAGAAACAAATTGTGCAAATTCTTAACAATTTGTTATAGAAAGTAGAAGCAGACCAACACATATCATAAAAATAGATGCAAAAATCCTAAACTAAATATTAATAAATCAAGCTGAACACTATATAAATATAATTAAAACCTTGAACACTGGTAAATATTGAGGTGCATAAAGTTGCATCAACATTTGAGAACACACTAATGTAATCCAAATCACAAACTAAGAAAAATATTCTGATAAAGTTATATCTGTAGATACAGAGAATGTATTGAACAAACTCTTACTCCCATTAATTACAAAAAATACCCAACTCTCCAGAAATAAAGAATGCAATGGAATTTACTCAATTTCATAATGAATACCTACACAAAAACTACAGCTAACGTATCAAATGATGCTTTTCCTGTGCTTGGGAATAAGGCAAGTATATCTTCTTTCACTACCTGTACTCAATATCATGCTCAAAATCCTAGTTAATATGATAAGACAAGTAAGGGAAGTAAAAGGTGTACTTATTGAGAAGGGAGAAATAAAAATGTTTTTGTAGTCACAGGACATAGTTGTCTATGTTGAAAACCCCAAAGAATCAACAAATTTACTCCTAAAAAGGATAAGTAATTACACCAAAGTTTTTAAATACAATTTTAATATACATATGCTGTTTACTGTGCCATAAACCATCAATTAACCGTTTGAACTTGAAATGAAGAAATTACTATTTACACTAATAACAAAAAAGTAAAACACTTAGTGGTAAACCTAGCAAAATATGCAGAAGTTATATGTGAGAGAAACCACAAAATTTTGAAGACAGAAAATTTTTTAAAAATGGAGAAATACTCCTCGTCACTGGTTAGAAAGGATTAATACTGTCAAGATGTTAGTTATCCTAAAAATGACCCATAGATTCAATAGAACCCCAATCAAAATCCCAAAGAGATAATTTCTGGATATCCACCAACTGATTCCAAAATTTGGAATCATCTTTTTTTAATATAGTTTATTGGTTATGATATTACAGTTGTCCCATTTTCCCTCCTTCACTCCCCTCAACCCTGCACACCCTGTCCCACCCACATTCCCCCTCTTTAGTTCATGTCCATGAGTCATACTTGTAAGTTCTTTAGCTTCTACATTTCCCACACCATTCTTACCCTCCCCCTCCCCCTGTCTATTTTCTACCTACCATCTATGCTACTTAGTCTCTGTACCTTTTCCCCCTCTCTCCTCCTCCCACTCCCCTGTTGCTAACTCCCCATGTGATCTCCATTTCTGTGGTTCTGTTCCTGTTCTAGAGGTTTGCTTAGTTTGTATTTGTTTTTGTTTTAGGTGTGGTTGTTAATGATTGTGAGTTTGCTGTCATTTTACTATGCATGTTTTTTATCTTCTTTTTCTTAGATAAGTCCCTTTAACATTTCATATAATAAGGACTTGGTGATGATGAACTCCTTTAACTTGACCTTATCTAAGAAGCACTTTATCTGCCCTTCCATTCTAAGTGAAAGCTGGATAGAGCAATCTTGGATGTAGATCCTTGACTTTCATGACTTGGAATACTTCTTTCCAGTCCCCTCTTGCCTGTAAGGTCTCTTTTGAGAAATCAGCTGACAGTCTGATGGGGACTCTTTTCTAGGTGACTGTCCCCTTATCCCTTGCTGCTTCTAGGATTCTCTCCTTCATTTTAATCTTGGCTAATGTAATTATGATGTGCCTTGGTGTGTTCCTCCTTGGGTCCAACTTCTTTGGGACTCTCTGAGCTTCCTGGACTTTCTGGAAGTATATTTCCTTTACCAGATTGGGGAAGTTCTCCTTTATTATTTGTTCAAATAAGTTTTCCACTTGTGGTTCTTCCTCTTCTCCTTCTGGTACCCCTATAATTTGAATGTTGGAATGGTTAAAGATGTCCTGGAGGTTCCTAAGCCTCTCCTCATTTTTTTGAATTCTTGTTTCTTCCTTCTTTTCTGTTTGGTTGTTTCTTTCTTCCTTCTGGCCCACTCCATTGATTTGAGTTCCAGTTTCCTTTCCATTACTATTGGTTCCCTGTACATTTTCCTTTGTTTCACTTAGTGTAGCCTTCATTTCTTCATCTAATTTGTGAGCAAATTCAACCAAATCTGTGATCATCCTGATCACCGGTGCTTTGAACTGTGCATCTAACAGGTTGGCTATCTCTTCGTCACTTAGTTGTATTTGTTCTGGAGCTTTGATCTGTTCTTTCATTTGGGCCTTTTTTTTTTTTTTTTTTGGTCTTGTCACACCTGTTACATATGAGGGGCAGAGCCTTAGGTGTTCACCAGAGCGGGGCAACCCACATCACTGGGTTGTGACACAGTATGTGGGGGAGGGGTCAGAGAGGGAACAATGGTGCTTGCTCTGCTCTCTGCCATATTTCAGTCACTTCCACCACTTCCCCAAAGCAAACTGGGTCCCTCTGGTGCTGATTCGTGGGTGGGTGGGTTTGTGTAAGTTCTATGTCCCTGTGGGTTTCTCCATCGAACTCTACTGTGAGTCTGGGAGTCTCTCCCAGCACCTCAACCCCCACCAGTTTTTTCAATCGGTGTTTTGAGGCTTTATTTCCCCAAGCTGGAACCCTGAGTTGCACATTTTGTCTCACTCCCCAGTTTTACCTGGTTTATCTGTAAACGAATGTGGGACCGGATGGACCATGCCCCTCCACAATCCACCTCCTCCATGGGTCCGCCAGCTGCTGCCTTCCCTTGAGCACTCTCGGCCCAGCTGTCCATCTCCACTCCTCCTACCAGTCTGAATGAATGTTTTTCCTTTAACTCCTTGGTTGTCGGACTTCCATACAGTTCAATTTTCTGTCAGTACTGGTTTTTTTTTTTCCTAAATTTTTGTTGTCCTTATTTTGGTTGTGTGAGGAGGCACAGCGTGTCTACCTATGCCCCTATCTTGGCCAGAAGTAGCTGGAATCATCTTAACTGTCCTTGAATAATTGGATAAATAAATAAGTGTGGTGTAGACATACAGTGAAATATTATTCAGAGTAATATAAGAAAATGTGGTATCCAATAGTCACAAATAGTACAATTAAATGAAATAAGTCAGTTGAAAAGGCTATATTTGGCATGATTGCAAGGATATGGCATTTTAGAATAAAGCAAAGTTGTGGAGACAGTAAAAAGACACTAGTTTGTGGCAGGGGAGGGATGAATACGTTCAACAGAGGGACTTTTTATGGCATTGAAAATGATTTTATGATACTGTATTGTGGATACATATTATTGTGCATTTCTTGAAACCATATATCTGTACAACACAAACGGTGAAACCTCTGTAACCTATAGACTTCAGTTAATATCAATGTATTCATATAGGTTCATCAATTGTAAGCAACACGGATGCAAAATATTAACAACAGGGAAAGCTGGCTTTCAAGTTGAGAGGGAGTTAATGGGAAATCTCTGTACTTTTGGTTCCTGCTAGAAACTCTCTTTAGTAGTCTGGTTTAGAATAATGTCACATTTTCTAACTTCTGCAAGTTTTTTTTATTAAAGTGTTTCATATGTCATAGTCTTGTTACCCTTAAGAAAATGACAGATTTCTCAAAGATAAGGACTCTGGATCCCACTTCTATAGTTTCCACTATACACTGAACCGTTTTTAAGTAACTCTTGCTGGTTTGGCAGCTCCCTGAAGTTTTACTGTTGAATAATCAAAAAGAGAACTCATTTATATGAAAAATGTACCATTGTGAATCAAATATTTTGAAGATTCATTTTACTTCTACAGCTTACACACATTTGGATCTTGACTAGAAATTTAATAGAAATACAAGTATTTCCCATGTTTTCTTAGCAAAACCAAAAATAAAACAAACAACAAACCTGATACAGCCTATAAAACTAGAATGCAAGTTTCTTTAGCAAATTATTCACTTATACACAGTAGGTAAAATGCATCAATTGAGTTTACAACCTGGCAGTTGCCTACATGTAGGTCATTAAAAAGTCATGTACAAGATGTGACCAAAAGTTAGACTCTGATCCATTTTTAACCTCAGAGGTTAATGAAATGAGAATATTGATTTCTCTCATAAAAATCACTATGATGAAAATTAGCAATTCCATAACACATGAGCAGGGACATAAAAAACTGGAGCTTATTTATAAAAAAAATGTGTGCTTATTCTTATATGTTTAAACTTCAGTCCCTTTCAAAGTACTCCCCATTTGATGCAATACACCTATCGAGATTTTTTTTCCACTGCTCAAAACGTTCTTTGAATGCGTTGATTTTGAGCCTTTTAGTGCTTCTGCAGTTTTTTGTTTCACCTCTTCCACATCAGCAAAACACTTCCTTTTGAAGACTTTTTTTCATTTGGGGAAGCAAAAAAATAAATAAATAAAAATCACTTGGAACGAGATCGGGTGAACAGGAAGGGTGGGGCATGAGGGTCATGTCATTTTGGGCCAAACACTGCTGAACACTCAGTGTGGTGTGTTCAGGTGCACTCCTAAATCACCCATCATGAAATGGGCAAATGCATTGTCTTCAAAAAATATTCACTGGAGCCAAATGCAGCTTTTTGCAACAATTCCAGCTGGTGCACTGATGCAGATGGGTTCCTAGAACACCAACCTAGTGGAGAAAGCCAGTACTACAAGTCTGCCATCCAGAAGATAATTCTGAGTTTTGGGGGGCCCCCTCATATGGTACTGTTGTGAAGTGTTTTGGGAGAAGTAAAGAATGTTTTTTTTCAAGAAAAAACTAAACTATTTTTATTTTGAACACTGTAGCTCTTGAAATATATAGCATAAAAATTAAAGAACTATTGAAATATGATTCATAACTAAAATTTAATTTCAAGTATATTAGTTTCTTTGTTATTTTCTTCCGAATTTTGGGGTTGAACAATCACCAATTTTTATCATGCTTCATAATTTTAGTCTAATTATCTGACATTTGATGGTGCTAACTTTGGTTATATATGATCATTAATAAGAATGCATTTTTGGTCCTGACCAGTGTGACTTAGTTAGTTGGGGGTCGTTCCACAGACAAAAGGTAGCCAGTTCATTTCCTGGTCAGGGCACATGCCTGAGTTGTGGGTTTGGTCCCTGGCCGAGGAGGTGTTACTCTTTCACATCAGTATTTCCCTCCCTGTCTTTCTCTCTCCCTTACATGTTCTCTAAAAATAAATTAATAAAATCTTTTTTGAAAAGAATGCATTTCTGTTTAATGGATACAAGTGTTATCATGAAGAAAAACTATTACTGGAGTATTGTCCTTGGTTAGTTATATGGACAAGTGCTAAATGTTAACTCCACCCAAGTCATCATTTTCAAATCGTTATATTGTCTGTTTTGTTAAGATAAAATTTCTTATATTATTTATCCAACATATGTTTTGGACTTAATAATGGCGAAAACCTCAACTTTCTGGCTTATAATTTATATCACAATCTATTAACTGTAGCAAAACTTTAAAAATGACATATAAGCAAGAGATATTTATGGTTTGTTTAACATTATTTTTAAAATATTAATAAATTTAGCGCTGGCTGGTGTGAGCACCAGCCTGTGAGCCAGAGGGTCGCCAGTTCCATTCCCAGTTGGGGCACATGCCTGGGTTGTGGGCCAGGTCCCCAGTAGGGTGAGCGTGAGAGGCAACCACACATTGGTATTTCTCTCCTTCTCTTTCTCCCTCCCTTCCCTTCTCTCTCTCCCTTCCCCTGTCTCTAAAAATAAATAAATAAAATCTTTTAAAAATATTAATAAATTCATACAATTTTTCTTTAGAGGCATTCTTTTTTAATCTTTAAAATTATTTTGTCTTCTGTGCTGTATTTTGTATTGGCCCAAAACCTCTAACACCATGATTTAAAATAGGAACAATATATGACCTTTTCTCATTAGGTGGAATGAAGGAGAAAATGCCCCCTTTACTTAGAGTTGTTCCCATTTAATAGAGCCTTATGGAAAGTGTTCTTTCTTATCCACTATTTCTTATAATCATTGTTTGCTTTCTGTCTATATGTGAATATGCAACAAAGAAATTATAGCTCATTGCCAACACTGCTCTTGTTCATCAACAAAGTACAGTTAATGTTATGTTGAAACACATATGTAGTTTTTATCACTCCTCCATACGTGGAATAATAAAATTTGTTTATTTACCTTGGTGGGCAAGGCCTTACTCTATTATTCTATTTTTTGAGGTCATTGTTTTAGACAGCTTTTAAGAATTCTCTTTCTAGGTGTAAATATCACTGGAATCCATGTTCCAAAAATTGGATTTATTTATTTGAACCTCTGTTACATTTATTTCACTGAATAACAATAACACAGATTTACCTGGAGAAAGAGAAAAATCTAGAGTTATATTTGTTTGTCTTAAAATGGCTGGTGAACAAAACATACAGCTATAATATATTCATTAAAGAAGACAGATCATGTAAAAAGAAATAAAGAAAAACATTTCTAAAGGTATTTGCAAAATAACAGTCATACTGGATAGATTTATAGTGGCAAAATGTTTAGAAAATGCTCACAAAGGAATAGCTAGACAGCATTAAAAGTTAATTCAGATATTTTTGTTCTGACCAGAAGATCATAAAATCTGATACAAGAATATAATGAGAATATATGCCTATTTATCTGAATTAGAAAATACAGTGGAATCAGTTTATTTCTTTCAGTATTTGTATTGAAAATGATAAAAAAGTACTTTATAAAAAAGTTTGTGAACTCTATGCACAATTGATTGTTTCTAAATGTAGATTTTTATAGCCAAAATATTTATAATTTTTGAACTATTCAAACACTACTTTGGCTCATATTTATATAACAAAACATTATTCCAGGAAAGTTTTCCTACACTGTCTTGAAATAACTTCTATATCAAATATATATTAGAAAGAGTTCTGAATATGCTATTCATTCTCAGTAACCTACTTTTTGCCCTAAGGGCTCATGAAAACTATTCTTTGTGTCTAAACCCTAGTATATCAGAATATGTTCTGAATTTTAAAAAGTATTCTGTATAAAAGATATTAGAATATTAACAAAATTTCAACATTAATGTAAGATAATCATAGCCTGAAATATTTGACATTTATTGAAAATTATTGTATAATAGAAGAAGTCTTGAGACTATTACTAATGATTGTTTCTTCAAATAGTTCTAATTCACTGAAGATGTTTTTGGTGTATAAGTTATTTTACAAATTGATGGCTATAAATAACATGAGGAATAATATAGATAGGGTAATAGATTTGTTTCTCAAATCTTTGAACATCAGTATAAATATTCCATTCTTCTTAAAAGTTTTAGCGCAGCTGAGACAATCACAAGTAATGTATTGAAAGTCATAGTAAACAAGTGGAGCTTTTCAACAACAGAGATACATGAGATGAAAGATAAAATAATTTCAGAAGTAGACAATACACGTTCACAATTGATTAGTTCATAAATACACCTTCAAAGGACTAACTATTAATGCAGTGGTCCAATTACTTTGTCTTAAAGGTATCTAGTTATCAGTAAGTAACCTACTACGTTTTTTTTCCATGAGACATTGGGTTAACTACTAATTATTAATTCTTATTTTACTCATCTATAAAATGGAAATATTTCTATTCAGCTCATAGCTCTATTGTATTCTGTATATAAAAACTATATATAAAGTATACATATTATATATAATAGTACTATAATATTATACACTATATAGTATATATAAAATATAATGGTATATAATACATAATGGTATATGTAACATATATAATAGTATATATAATATTTACTAAATAGTAGCTATTGAAAGCTATCGCATTATTATTTATAATAATAGCATGAGGTGGAATGTTTTGATGGTGCTGATTTGTAACAGTGGAGAATTATAACCCACTCACTACTCTAGTGATGTTGCTGTAAGTGAGGACTCTGACTAATGTGGAGCTTGTAGATGAACAGCCTGTTTGTATTAGAATCCTAGGAGCTAACTTCAAAAAACACAGACCTCGACCCTCAGGCATCCCAGCTCCAGGAGATTTGCTGACCTTCAGCCATGGAGCTAGGACAATGTGAATCCAGGATGATTAAACCATGATGGTGCACTTGGGAACATCATTTGCCTTATCAGAATGTACTGTGCTCATCTGTACCTAGAGAACTTTGCAACCCTCTCTCTTGATCTCTGTGTTCTGTTCCCCTCTCCCTCCCTGTAAACACCCCTGAAAAGGGGAGATGGGTTTTGAGACACAAGTCCCCCCTCATCCAGGAGATGGGCTTTGTGACATGAGTACCCCCTTTTTTTCCAGGGAGATGGGCTTTGTGACATCAGACACACATGTTCCCTGGAGATGACTTTGTGACATGAGTCCCTCATCTTCCAGTAGATGGGCTCTGAGATATGAGAACCCCTCTTCCAGGCAATGTATTATGAGACACAAGATCCCCATCTTCCAGGAGATAG
This sequence comes from Anoura caudifer, assembly GCA_004027475.1. Classification (NCBI taxonomy): domain Eukaryota; kingdom Metazoa; phylum Chordata; class Mammalia; order Chiroptera; family Phyllostomidae; genus Anoura; species Anoura caudifer. The sequence continues at coordinate 68,491 of PVKU01005013.1, forward strand.
GCTTTGAGATGTGAGCCCCCTGTTTTCCTAAGAGACAGAATTTGAGATGTGAGCCCCCCATCTTCTAGGACATGGGCTTTGGTATATGAGTCCACAACTTTCCAAGAGTTTACCTTTGTGACGTGAATCCCCCATCTTCCAGCAGATTGGCTCTGAGTCATGAGTCTCCCATCTTCTCAGGAGGTGACCTTTGAGACATGCATCCCCCATTTTCCAGATGGGCTTTTTGATACAGTCCCTCATTATTGAGGAGATGGACTGTAAGATACTTGTCCCACATCTTCCTGGAGATGGCGTCTGAAACATGAGTCACTCATGTTCCCAGGAGACAGGCTTTGAGACAGGAATTCCCCATGTTCCAGGAGATGGGCTTTGAGACCTGAGTCCCCTGTTTTCTCAGAAGATGGGATTTGAGATGTGAGTGCCCCATCTTACAGGTGTGCAACACTTGGAAATAAACCACTTTATGTAGCATCAGCACCTGCTCCTCGAATATTGGCTTTCATAGTGGCAGGCAGTGGGACCTGCATTCAGTTAGATCCTCACCATTCAACATAAATATGAATATAATTAACAATATTGTCTTTAACATGTTTGCTGGTATCAGAGCCAAAATATATTGCCTGAATTTAGAAATCAACAAGCAAATGTTGGTCATTCCTCAATGACAAAAATAAGTCACACAAACTACAGCAGCACATATTTAACCCGTTTAGAGACTTGTAATGGCCAAAAAATAACCACAGCTTGTTGTAATCCCCAAAGCTGATCAGTCCTCCTAGGAGAGAGTAGACTTTACAGCAGCTTTTGTATTTGGTCAAAGAGTGGGAGAAGCAATATATCATAATTGACATAGAGCTAAAGTTTTAATCCAATACTTCATTATGAAAAGTTTTAAATATACAACCAAGTTGAAAATTTTGCAGTTAACACCCATTGAAGAAACGTTCAGGTTCTACAATTAGCATCCCACTATATTTGTATTATTATATACTTAGATACCTGTTGATCTCTCTATTTATCCATCAATGAGATTTTTAAATGCAGTTCAGATTGTAATAGGCAAAATTTGCACACATTTTAAGACGCTGAGTGTGAACCAACATAAGTTATTATCTGTACAATTTCAGAAATAAGGATAAGGAGTCTTCAAATTCTCATCACCTTTTTTTTTCTCCTGGCTTTCACCAGGTTCTCATGAGAAAGATTGTAGACAAGGCAAGAGATCTGAGAGAGAAGAGCTCTGAGATGCAGATGATCAGAGTTATCTGAAGAAGGAAGTCAGAGTGAGAGAGTACAGATAAAATGTGCAGAATTCTAGGATTTCTACTGGAGGCAAATTACCACTGGGGAATCTTGGGAATGTCGACGTTAACCTCTTGTACTATATTACAGGTGCACAGGCCCTGCCAAAATTTAGAGGCAAGAAAGGAGAAATGTAACATCACGTACATTCTGAGTCATACATTAAGTACTAGAAAGTGGCATCCTCTAACTTGTAGAAGGGAAGCTAATAGAAACCCACCAGTGAAACACAAGTACATGAGTTCTGCTAAAAGACAAGGACAAAAAACTCAGACAGAAAACTTTCTTAGCACTTAGATCCTTAATGCTCATGAAGTGAAAGTTCTTGTTACAATTTCAAATCAGGTGAAGCTCACAGTGAAATAAATCTAAATTTTAAAAAATGGTGAAGAGGATTAAAAGATACAAACTTAGAGTTATAAAATAAATAAGTCACAGAGATGTAATCTACAGCATAGAGCATGTAGTCAGTAATGTCATAATAATGGGGTATTGTGACAGATGGTTAATAGACTTAATAATAGACTTATCACTGTGATCACTTCCTAAGATATACAGATGTTGAATCACTATTTTGTGCCCCTAAAACTAACACAACATTGTATGTTGAATATACTTTAATAATAATGGTAAAAAGAACTCTGACTGGTGTGGCTCAGTGGATTAAGATCCGGCTTGTGAACAAAAAGGTTGCTGGTTCGATTCCCAGTCAGGGCACATGCTTGGGTTGCAGGCCAGGCCCCCAGTAGGGGGTGCACCAGAGGCAACCACATCTGAATGTTTCTCTCTTCTCTTTCTCCTTCCCTTCCTCTCTCTCTAAAAAAGGTAAATAAAGAAAATCTTTTAAAAATAGTAAAAAGAAACAGCAAACAGTAATTTCAGATCAACTACACAGTAGAATGTCTCCATCTCTTACTCTAATGTCTTGAAGGAAGAAAGAATAAGCTTTCTCCTGAGAATAAACATTATTCTATTTAATACCTATTGTCCTTTTGCATATCACAACTGTGCAGAAGTGTTTCAATAGGCAAATTAGCAGACAGGACATAACAGAAAAAAAGAAACAGTGGACAGATCAATACGAATTTCCAAATTGAAACATAACAAAATAAATAAACAAAGGAGGTAACAAATGGAAGAAAGCACCTGCGATCTGTGGCACAACACTAAACAGTCTAACATTTGAGTAACTGAAGTCAAGAAAAGAAGAGAAAGAGAGAGAAAATGAAGCAAAATAAATATTTGAAGAGATAATGAATAATAATTTTCCAAAAATCAAAGAAAACAGTACACAGAATCATGGAGTTCAAAAAGTCCAAAGAGGAATAAATAAAAAGAAAAGCACAACTAGAGAAATCACAGTCAAATTTCTGAAAACAAAAGATAAAAATAAAATCATGAAAGGAGCTAAAGGGGAAAAAATCAATATACTACATAAAGGGAACAATGCTATGAATAAAAGCACATTTTTCATTACGAACAGAGACAAAATAAAATAAACAGGTTTTACAGTGCTAAAATAAAACATCTTTAAAATCCTGACAAGAGAGTGCTGTCAATGTAGAATTCCATAATGAGCTTCCAAACATAATGATAAAAAAGTTATTTTCAAAGGAAAAAAAGAGAATTTGTCTTTAGCAGACCTGTGCTGAAAGAATTAATAGAGTAAATCATTTAGAATGAACACAAATAATGCTAGATAGAAATTTGGGGCTGTGGGAAGCTATTGAGCATTAGAAAGGGTAAATATGACAATAAATACAAAGAGATGTTAAAAAGTCCATACACATATGAGCATATTTTTATGCCTAAATATATACTTAAATCTCATAGAAAACTATCAGGTGAAGTAAAAAATAACAATGTAATAAGAGTTTATAGCATTTTAAGGAGTAAAATACATGACTCAAAGCAGAAAGAAGAAAAACAGTAACTAAATATATATACAGGGTCCAGCAGAAGTAAGGCTGCTTGAGTGTGGTTGGTAGGGTAATCATATGGGTGTAATAATTTATAGTTTTAATTTTTACACATTAGCTAAAATGTCACTTGTGCTTGAGTGTGATACTGTCATCCTACAGAATTACATGCTCATGATTTTGTAATAAAATATTTTTTGATGAAAAAGGGGCATTATTTGTGCTAGACTCTGTGTATTTGTAAGGTTTTATTGATTATAAAGTAGTAGAACACTTTTCTAAAAGTAGACTGTCATAAGATATGTATATGTATATGCAATATGCATATGCATATGTATATGTATGTATGTATATAGCAAATCTAGATCAACCACTTAAAAATGACAGAGAAGACATAACTGAAAATCCAATGGAGGAAACATCATGGAATACTAAAAATATATACAAGTTTACCAAGGTAAATCTACAAATGGAGGAAAAAAATTGTACAAGGATTGTAGCAGGTCTCTGGAAAGAAAGAGAGAGAGAAAGAGAAAGAGAAAAAAAGAAAGAAAGAAAGAAACACAGAGGAAGGGATGGAGTGAGGGAGGAAAGGAGAGAAAGATTGATCACTTTTACTAACACTAATTAGAGAAAAAATATGTCTACTTAACAACCCCGGAACCTTCGTGAACTGACTATATTATGAGATAGAAAGCACGTGCATTGTTTCATAATTACACCCAAATATTTATTTGCCATATGCTCAAAATTTTCACTATACATAATATAATTCTATTCCATGCATACACCAACTCATCTGTTACTGTGATGTATGTTTGATGAAAATGCACACCACTGTAGCTCTTTCACTTTCACAAGCTGCCAACAAAATTTATAAGCATAGAGCTGGCATTCAAAATAGATTAAAGTTTATATTGGTTCTAATTCACCTGCTAGTTTTAATGGCTGACGTTATATTTCCCATTTAAAATTGCTTCTGGTTAAAAATTATGCAGACTCACACCCTTTAAGGACATAGAGCTTAAAGCTGTAATGACTACTTCAAATTGGTGTTATTCATTACCAGTTCCTTATAAATACAGTAGTGAATTGTTTGACATATAACAAAGACAGATAAAACAATCTGATTAAAGCTATCAGGCAGCGTTGTAGAACTTCTAAATTGAGGCTTATCTAGAAATATTGATCCCATTTTTTCTTTTTCTCCATCAATCTTTATGAATTTTCTTATGTTAAAGATCAAATGGATATTTTCCACAAGATTTAAAGAGTAACTGAACTAGAAATAGGTGATATTACATCATATACATCATTGATACTAAGGTTCCTCAACTTGAAATAATTTAGAAGATTGTTTTGCTAAAGCATTGTGTAAGATGACTCCACTCTAGGAAGAAAACAATCCAATTAAAAAATGGGTAAAGGACCTGAACAAACAGTTCTCCTAGGAGGACACACAGAGGGCCTAGAGACATATGAAAGGATGCTCAGCATCACTAGTCATCAGAGAGATGCAGATTAAAACCATAATGAGATACCACTTCACACCGGTCAGAATGGCCATCATAACCAAATCAACAAACAATAAGTGCTGGCAAGGTTGTGAAGAAAACGGAACCCTAGTGCACTATTGGTGGGAATGCAGACTAGTACAGCCACTGTGTAAAACAGTATGGAATTTCCTCATAAAACTAAAAATGGAACTGACCCTTGACCTGGGAATTCCACTGCTGGGATTATACCCTAAGAGCCCCAAAACACTAATTCAAAAGAACCTATGCACCCCAATGTTCATAGCAGCACAATTTACAATAGGCAAGTGTTGGAAGCAACCTAAATGCCCATCAGTCAATGAGTGGATCCAAAAACTATGGTACATTTACACAATGGAATACTATACAGCAGAAAGAAAGAAGGAGCTCCTACTCAACTGGAGAGCAATATGCTAAGTGAAATAAGCCAGGCTGTGAGGGACGAATACCATATGATCTCACCTATAAGTGGAACCTAATCAACAAAACAAACAAATAAGCAAAATATAATCAGAGACACTGAAATAAAGAACAAACTGACAGTAAACAGAGAAGTTGGGGAGGGGATAATGGGGGAAAGAAGGGAAGGGTCCAGTCAAGGAACATGTCTAAAGAATCCATGGACAGAGAGAGAAGATCATGGTGAGTTATGAGGGAGTGGATTCCACTTCCCCCTACACATGGGAGAAAAACCTAGCTGATCTATAGAGGAACAGAGCAAACAGCCAATAGTGCCCCAGCATATATGAAAATAGGAGACCAAAAATTGTAGAAGACATTGAAAAACTAGACAGTAAGGAGAGTGCTTCAGGACAATAAGGTCCCTGGGACCAGCGCAGGGACCAGGGCAGCTGCAGCCCCAGGCCCCGCATCCACGGGGTCTGCCCCAGGATCCTTGGGGGAGAGCCAGGTCAACAGCTCCCTCCCCTGCCAAACAAGGATTGAGCAGCACTGGGAGATACCTGGTTGCTTGAAGTCGCAGAGAGGGGAATAAGGACTAAGTGGCAAACACACAGTGGCTGTGAGCACCCACGGAGTCTGTGGTCTCTGGCTGGGAAGAGTTGAGAGCTGGGCCATGATGGGCCCTGACCCAAATAGTCCCAGGTCTGGTTGGAGAGTTGGGCTGTGTGAGAGGCCAGGCCTCAATACGGATTGGCAGGCTTGAGTAGGAGGAATTTCTCAAAAAGAAAAAATGAAAAAAGAGACAGTGTTTGGGGAATTCTCCTGCAGCAGCCACTCTGACCTCCTCCCCACCCAGTTGCGCAGCGCTCCCAAGGTGGCTTGGAAGGCCCTACACACACTCCAGTAGACCTGAGAAGAGTGTGAGCCTGAACCCGAGGGACCAGGATGCCACTTGGCAGATTGCACTCGCCCGCAACCTGAGGAGAGTGTGCTCTGTGGAAGGCCCCGAGTCCACACATGAAGCCCCAGGGAGAGTGCATGCCCAAACCTCTGGAACCTGAGGGACCAGAGGCTACAGGGGAGCTGGGCTGGAGGCTGACTGAGTGCAGATCAGGAAGGGAGAAAAGTGAAACCAATTGCCCTTCAGCCTGCTGCAGCCAGGAAGACTAGCAAAATTGGTTTGACCTGTTTGAAGCCACCAAGAGGGTTTTTTTTTATATATAAATTTTTTATTTTTTATTTTTATTATTATTTTTTATCTTTCAACTCCTTTTTCCTCTCTTCTTTCTTGTTTTATTCCTTTTTCCTTTCTTTCCCATTTTATCTCTTCTTCCTTCCTTCCTTCTTTTTTTTTTAATTCCCACAAGTGAGACCAAAAAACCTGGAACTGAGAATAGACCAGAGTTGGACACAAAGAGGGGTCATCCCAACAGCTGAGACAGTGAGACAAATGTTTCACTTTGCTACTAGAGAGAACCTGCAAGTGATTGCATATTCGTATAATTACTTTTTTCATTATTCTTACATCTTTTATTTTATTAGTATTTTTGTATTCCTCTTCTTTCTGTATAGTCTTCTTTGTTTGGCTGGTTATATTGTGTGATTTGACAGGTTTCCCCTGTTCTCCCTTTCATTGTGTATTGCTAATTACTGTCCTTCACTTCACTTGTGTTCCATTAGCACACTACTCAAGATCCTATACTTCCTATTCTTGTTATCCAGATCACATAGATTCTGTCATAGGATTGTTGCTCCATTATTATTTTAAATAATAGCTGTTCCATACAATTGCAAATACTACACAACACCCCTCCCATATCTTAGCCCACTTCACAGTTTCCTGAACTCTATTGCTGTTGCGGTTAACTCTATTCTCTCATACACTACAGCTATTTTCTATCCTTTACTCTTGCCTTACCTCAGATTCTGACCTCCCACAAGAGCACTGCTTTCTAGATCCAACTCACAATCTTTCCCTCCCCAACAAGAATCTTATCTTCTTTCTACCCTTCCTAAAAAGTGACTAACTGGGTGGAATATCACGGTTAACATTATACATAGCCAAAGGATCTCCTATCTCTTTTCTACAGGCTGCTACTGTAAATATCATAGAATACACTCTTGCTATCTTAAAACATTTTGCTTTCCCCTTCCAATGGATCACAAAAAAGAGTAGGTAGAAGCTGTGAACACCAGGATACGTGCTGGAAGAGGAAACCCACCAACAAAGGAACCACCAACAGATAACAACAGAAGAAGGTGAAGGAGGGAGTGGAAGCCACACTAACCTCAATCCAGGACCTATCTGGAAATACAACAAATAGTGGAGAAATTACCCAGAACAAACAACTGAACAAGAGCAAGAGAGAATCCTCAAAAACTTGTACACATGGAAGAATCAGCTTCAACACAACCTGCCCACACCAGCACAACAAAATACAAGAGATGGTGGGTGGAGTGATCCTCAGTTAACCAGCTGGTGGGAAGGACCCACCAAAGAAAGACCCAACAACAATCAAAACCCAAAGACAAACACAGAGCCAACATAAACAACAGCCCAAGCCCAGTGAGCTCAGGAGAACAAGGAGATGGCACCACTGAATCTCACAGATCTTTTACCATAGAAGTTCACACCATAAACCCAGGGAGTCAGAACAGATCAATTTAAGAGGCTGAGGCTAAAAAGAAGAGTCTCACAAACAATGGGAAGACAAAGAAACAATCCCCAAATGAAAGGAAAGGAGGAAGCCTCAGAAAGAGTGTAACATGAAATAGAGGCAATTCAGCTATCAGATATTGAGTTCAAAGCAGTGGTTATTAGGAAGCTCAATGAGCTTACAAAGAATTACTAGAAACTACAGGGAAACTACGATGAACTCACTGCAAACTATATCAGCATGAAAAAGGAAATAGAAACTATCAACAAAGGCCAAGGGGAAATGAAGAACCCAATTTCTGAACTGAAAAACACAGTAGAAGGAATCAAAAGCAGAATCAATGAAGCAGAAGATTGGATCGGCTAGTTGGAGGACAAAGCAGAAAAAAAACACCCAGAAAGAACAAGAAAAGGAAAAGAGGCTCAGGAAGAATGAAGAGGGATTAAGAGAAATGCAAGACAATATGAAACGTAATAATATCTGTATAATAGGGATACCAGAAGGAGAAGGAGAAGAAGAAGAAGAACAAGGGATAGAAAACCTGCTTGAAAAAGTAATGATGGAAAACTTTCCTAATTTGATGAGAGAAAAAGTCACGCAAATCCAGGAAACACAGAGAGTCCCAGTCAAGAGGAACCCAAAGAGGCCCACTTCAAGACACAGCATCATTAAAATGGCAAAATTCCAAGATGAAGAGAGAATCTTAAAGGCAGCAAGGAAGAAACAGGAAGTAACATATAAGGGAGCCCCGATAAGGTTAGCATCTGACTTCTCAATGGAAATGCTCCAAGGCAGAAGGGAATGGCAAGAAATGGTAATGAGAATCAGAGGCCTGCAACCAAGGCTACTGTACCCAGCAAGGCTCTCAGTCAAGATAGAAGGCAAATAAGGAGCTTCCCAGACAAAAGATGTCTAAAAGAATACACCTCCACCAAAGCAGCTCTGCAAGGGATGCTGAAGGGACTGCTTTAAGGAAAGAAAGGAAAAGAGAGAGAGAGAGAGAGGAGGAACAGAGGTATGAAAATGGCAATGAATAAATACCTATCAATAATAACCTTAAACATAAATGGATTGAATGTTCCAGTCAAAAGGCATAGAATAGCTGAATAGATAAGAAAGCATGAGCCTCACATATGCTGCCTACAAGAGACTCACCTCAGGACAAAAAGACCTACACAGACTCAAAGTGAAGGGCTGGAAACAAATTTTCCAAGCAAATGGACAGGACAAAAAAAAAAAACCCAGAGTAGCAATACTCATATCAGACAAAGTAGACTTCAAAAGAAGGGCCATAAAGAGAGATCCAGAAGGTCACTTTGTAAAACTCAAGGGAAGAATCCACCAAGAAGACATAAACATTGTAAATATATATGCACCCAACATAGGAGCACCTAAATACATAAAGCAAATCTTGGAGGACTTCAAGAAAGATATTGACAGCAACACAATTATACTAGGGGATTTTAACGCCCCACTGTCAAAAATGGACAGATCTTCTAAACAAAATATCAACAAAGATATTGTGGCATTGAACAACACTCTATAGATGAAATGGACTTAACTGATATATAGAGAGCCCTTCATCCCAAAGATACTAAATACACATTCTTTTCAAATGCACATGGAACATTTTCAAAGATAGACCACATGATAGGACACAAAACAAGCCCCAAGGAATTCAAGAAAATGGAAATCATATCAAGCATTTTCTCCAACCACAAGGGACAGAAACTGGAAACCAACCTCAAGGGAAAAAAACCCAAACACTCAAACTCATGAAGATTTAAAAGCATTCAGTTAAACAATGAGTGGATCAAGAATGAGTTTGAGGAAGAAACCTCACTTCAGTCTCTCTCCCATTACACAGACTTCTCCCTTGTGTTTCTGTGTTCACATTTTTCTCTTCTTATAAGAATAAAAGTTATCAAATTATGGTCCTCCCTAATCCAATATGACTTCATCTTAATTTGATTACATTTCAAAAAGGTGACACTCACAGATACCTTGGGCTAAGACTTCAATGTTTTGGGGAACACAATTCTACCCATAACAGATATCCCTCTGCTTTTTCCAAATGCATGTCCTTCCCATAGGCAAAATTCACTCGCCTTCTCACATTCCCATTCCTGCCTCAACTCTAAAACTGAAATATCATAGAAATAGAATTCATTTGGAAAGTTACACATCTCATCTTTTAAATCATCTAAAGCAGTTGCAGGTCAGACTCTGGGAATGGCCCATCCAGAGGCCAAGTATTTCTCCATCTGTGAACCTGTGATACTGGGAAACAAGCAGTCTGCCCCCAAAATACAATGGTGAGACAGGCATAGGTAGATATTCCATTCTAGAAAGAGAGAACATGGAAGACAACAAATGGGGGTGGGGCATGGTCCCTAAGGAACTATCAAATACAGCAAGAAAAATTTCATTAGGTTTTAAGGCAGGAGAAGAATTCTCTCTGGGTCCATCTAGCCCCTGGCCTCTGTGTCTGTAGAGAGTCCATGACTTCCACCCATTCAGCCCTTAGCAATGGTCAGGCCATCTGTTGCAGCCTGTCTCCTCCTTGCAGAATGCCATGCATTTTACATCTATCCCTCATTGCCTACTGTGTGTCCCCTTCAGTGTGAGCTGGCAGTATTTCTCCCAAGACGTTTGATTGAATCCATGAGCCACATATCTCATCAGTCCAGCAAGGTTTTCCATGCACACTCAGTGTTCTCTCCTGAGCCCATTTTCTTTGCCTTTTTCTTCTTCCTTTTTTTAACTTGTTCTTCAAATACAGTTGTCTCCATTTTCCTCCCACTTCTCCCCCCCCCCACACCTCCCACCTTCAATCCTACCCTCTTTTGGCTTTGTCCATGTGTCCTTTATACATGTTCCTTGATGGACCTTCCCCTTTTCCCCCCGTTTTCCCTCTCCTTTTTCCCCTTTCATTACTGCCAGTCTGTTCTTTATTTCCATGTCTCTGGTTCTATTTTGCTCACTTGTTTGTTTTGTTGATTCGGTTCCACTTATAGGTGAGATCATATGGATGGTATTTGTCTTTCTCTAACTGGCTTATTTCATTTAGCATAGTGTTCTCCACTTCAATCCATGCTGTCACAAAGGGTAGGAGCTCCTTCTTTCTTTGTGCTGCATAGAATTCCATTGTGTATATGTACCACGGGCTTTTTACCCACTCATTGACTGATGGGCACTTAGGTTGCTTCCAACACTTGGCTATTGTAAATAACACTACTATGAATATTGGGGGGGGCATTTTCTTATTTTGTGCAATATAGATAGACTGAAAATTTTCCAAATCATCGAGTTCTGGTTCTTTTTGCTTAATGCTTCCTCTCTTAATGTATTTGTTTCCCCTCACAGTTGACTATAAACAGCGAGGAGAAAGCAGCCTGAACTTTCAATACCTCACTTGCAAGTCTCCTTAGCTTCCAAGTACAACCTTCCCCCCAACAGTAGAACACGACTAAGTCAGACTTTCTGTTACTTCATAATAGGATTGACCTTTCCTCCAGTGTCTAATAACAGGTTCCTCATTTCTGTCTAAGACCTTAGCAGAAGCACTTTTGCCATTCATATTTCTAACAAAATTCTGTTCATGATGATATGTATGTATATGATAATAAAAGTAGAAGCTTTACAGCCTTCCTGTCTTCTTTCTGAGCCCTCTATAAGGTGATCTAAGGGTTTTGTTTTGTTTTACTTTCATGCACATAAAAATTTTTCAGCCTCTTCCTATTATGAACAATATCAAAGTAACTTTCAAGCTTTTAGGTATTTGTTAAAACAGGACTCTACTTCCAATATCAAAATTTGTATTAGTTTCCTAAGACTGCAATAAGAAGTCACTACAAACTGGGTGACTTAAAACAATTCACATCAATTACCTCACAGTTCTGGAGGTCAAACATTTGAAATTGAAGTGTCAATAGTGCTTGCTCCATCTGGGGGCTCCATCTTGCTCCTAGTCTGACACAGACTATTCCATGCTTCTCTCCTAGCTTCTGGAGGTTGTGGCAATCCTTGGTGCTCTTGGCTTGTGGCTGCATTATCACATGGTCTTCTTTCCTGTGCATCTCTCTATTTCTTTGTGTCTCCTCTTTTCTTCTAATACAGAAGGCAACAATGATGTTGGTTTTAGGGCACACTCTAATACAATATGATTTTATTTTAACTTTATGATATCTGGAAAGACCCTACTTCCCAATAAAGTCCCATTCACAGGTACTTGGATGTCTTAGTCCATTTCGCTGTTATAACAAAAATACCATACATAGGCTTATAAACAACAAATATTTCTTTCTCACAATTTTGGGTACTGGGAAGTTCAAGATCAAGACAGATGCAGTATCTGATGACAACTTGTTTCTTGGTTCATAGACAGTTCTCTTTTCTCTAACTCCTAACACGGTAAAAGGGGACCAGAGTGTCTCTGGTGTCTCTTTTACAAGGGCACTAATTCCATTAATGTGGGCTCCACCCTTGTGACCTACTCATTTCCCAAAGGCTCCAAACTAAATACACATTGAGGGTGATGTTTCAACATATATGTTTTGGGTGAACACAAAATGTTAAGCTTTTAGCACTAAGGTTAGGATTTTAATATAACTTCTGAAGAGATAAAATTCAACATACAACACTGTTTATATACATGGTTGTATTGGAGCAACACACATTTACCCCAACTCTTCCAAAGGATTAGTTTGCCTATACTATTGTAGAAGCTTTTCTATTCTGAAGTTATCTTAGCCTAACTATAATATCTGCTTCCATTATTTCTTAATCTCCATAGGGAATCTGGCTGGTCAGAGCTACAGCTCAGAGGCAAATATGAGAGAAAAAAATAGTAGAGAAAGCTATAGCAAAATGATATCAGTCAGTAAAATAGGGGGTTTTTTTGAACACTCAAGGTACCTTAATTTAGTTGCCAAGTAAAAGAAATCTATCACTGTAAGTAACTGACTTTATGTATTAAATGGAATTCACAACTCAAAAAATATAAAAGAAATTTTCTGCTTTTTCTAAATGCAACTAGAATGATTTGTACAAGTTGCTTTATCAAAACTTGAAAATTATCTCTCTGTGATATAGTACAGAGCCAGCTTTCTTAAAATCTTATTACTAAACATTCAATTCCATTTACAAAGAGCTTCATCCCAATATGTTTGTTTCTTTTTATAAAATAGAAGGAGATATTGTGGCAATAATAAGGTTCTCACTCTAGCATCCTCTTTAGAATCAAGGGAGCCCTTCAACCCCTTTGTTAGCAAGATCAATTATTCATAGTGAAGACAAACCCACTTATCTTTGTGCATTTAGTACAGATAAACCATTCAGCGGTATAAATGCATTCATTCTGAAGGAAGGAGGCAAATATATTCTATTGCTTTTCAAATTACTTCATGGTTAAAAAATAATAGCATGCCCCTTTTGCAGGGGGAAAAAGAATTAACTGCCAACATAATGGGGTATCAGGAGGCATTATAAAGGAAATCTTTCTAAATGAAAAGCAAAGAAAATATATAATGCTAAACTATATTATGCCTTATATAGGGTTGGGAGGTCCCAGAAAAGGAGAAGCTGGTGTGTGCTAGTCTTATCGGTGCTAAAAATAAATGGCTTATTATGAGGTAGTTTTTCCCCTTGAGGGTTAACTTTTAAAAAATTGTTTCTGGATTTTTCAGTACACTTATAATGAAAATAGCTTCTCGGAGGCACATTTGAAGTTAGATTTGAGCATTTAACATGAAGTTAAGCAAGGGACATGTGACTGACTGCTATTGATCTACAAAAATCAAATCATCTTCCCGTGGAGGCTGCCTGGTTTCATTATGCTTAAGGCTGTCAGCACCACATAAGGGGCAGAGTGTTTGGAAGAGATGACAGAAATACTTCCAATTATATAATGCATTTAGAGAAAATTCATCAGAATGGTTCCCTAAAATAGTACTAAGGCTATAAAAAAGTAAACTCTGAATTTAATATGTCTCTGCCATGTTTGATAAAATACTTCATACCTTGAAAGATGTAGCTAATGAGTGTTTTTATATATGTCTTTTAAAATGTACACTAGCTACAATTGCCTCATTAAAGGTCTGCAACCTGTTTCGCTACATTTTGACATGTGGTCCATGTGGGGTTTTATTTAGAAATTCACTAGTTTGGAATAATTTTTTTTTATCTCTAAACTGTGCTTGTGGCCAACATCTAAGAAAAACTGTCCAACTAATTAAATAGATAATTTATGAACTGTTAATCTAAGCCAAAATAGCTTCCTTAGTGACTCAGTCTTCCTAGGTTGCTAGAACATGAGACTTTTCCATATTAGTGCTGGGATAAACATATATAATGGATTGAAACTACTTAGAGTATTCTGGAGGTAGACTGGGCTGCAGAAGAACTCTTCTGGAAGTGTGAAATACCCAATCAATGGTTCCTTTGAGGAGGATCAGCAAATGAGATTTTACAATAGGAAAGTAGGAACCTGAAATAAAAATCAATTTACCTGGGCTCTGGTCAGTGTGACTCAGTGGGTTACGTGTTATCACACAAAGAGAAAGGTTGCTGGTTTGATTCCCAGGCAGGACACCTTCCTGGGTTTGGTCCTGGTTGGGGTGTGTTTCAGAGGCAACTGATGGCTGTTTCTCTCTCACATCGATGTTTCTCTCCCGTTCAGTCTCCTTCCCTTCCCCTCTCTCTATAAATAAATTAATAAAACTTTAAAAAATTAGCTAACCTGAAAGTTCTGAGAATCTATGAACACTTGTCTATTCAGCCACAGTACATTTTTTCAATTCCACTTACACATTTAAGACGAGTAACAGTTGGGCTTGCTTAACACACATATTTTTCTTATATTTTTATCTGAATGCCACCAGGCTACATAAAATTAATTGACATGATTTATCTACCTATTTAAGTGATTGTAGGAATGGATGGAAGAGAAATCTAGTCATTTCTTTTAACTCTTCTCGTTAACCCCTCATTTTATATTCAAGTTTATGCTTTGTAAGCTATAAGACTATTTTATGTACCTCCTAGTGAAACTAAAATTAAGATAACTATTAAAGAAATAAGTTGCACATCATATAAAGCTTGCTGGGATATAAATATTTCCCTTATTCCCCACAGTGAGTATCTGATCCACATTGTGCCCCACACATGATTCTGACAAGTTATGATGCATCAGTCAATCATTGGCAGAGGCAGAATATATACACATAAGGAGTCTCCTGGGTTCTGTCTCTGAACTTTGTCAGTTTAGTCATGTGTTGTATATGAACACATGCTCTGCGGAGATAAGACACCTTCAAAAGGCATACCAATTTTCAATTCATTTTTTGTTTTATCGTTATTTTGAATTCTAATTCTTTAACCTATTAACCAACCACTGTCAAGAAATATCAATATTATTGTACTCAGAGATGAGTTTTAGAGAACTAATAATTCAGTCCTGACTGGTGTAGCTCAGTGGATTGAGGGCCAGTCTGTGAACCAAAGGATTGTTGGTTCCATTCCCAGTCAGGGCACTTGCCTGCATTGCAGGCCAGGTCCCCAGGAGGGGGCGTGTAAGAGGCAACCACACATTGATGTTTCTCTCCCTCTCTTTCTCCCTCCCTTCCCCGTCTCTAAAAATAAATAAATAAAATATAAAAAAAGAGAACTAATCATTCAATAATGATTAGAAAATCCCCCCATGCAAAAAGCATTTTATTGTGCTAATGATTTTTAAATGATAGGGTGGTATTGGTTTGTGGTTTATAACTCCAGCAGAACACTTGCGTGAAGGTCATGTGTTACAGAGATAGTTAAGCCTGCCACATATATTTTTGTTCACTAGTTCAGTGTAACCTGGAGACATGAGCATTGTATTAATAACTATCAGAAGGCAGTCTGGCGTTGGAGCATCGCCTGAAATTTCTCTGATGACTAAACCCTTCCTTTAGTTGGGTCTGTGATTTGTCTCCTCACAGACCAAGTCCAAACATTGGAGTTTCCATATATGCTCCCTATACCTATTGAAATAAATCGTTTGAAGTGGACAGAATAAGAAGATTAAATTCATGGTAGTAAAAAGAGTGACAATCCAATTCAATAGCTCAAAAGAGGCTCACATTTTTGATGAGCTAAATATGCCTCCCCACTCTTATCGGGCCACTTCACAGCCCCTTTAAAGCTCTCCATGGTTATTTTGACAGTGAAAACATTCTCCACAAACATCTCTCAAACTGCTTTGGAGCATTTATGGGGATATGGAAACTTTCATTACTACTTTCTTTAAAGCTTTGAAATACTCGGAGGAAATAAACACTCTGAGGAAAGTTTACCAGCCTGCTTCTCATTTTACTGTGGATAAAGTGAACATATTGCTGTTAGAATTATTTGTTTATTTGTTCATTTTGATAATAAGTGGATTTAGCATTATTAAAATAACAAGCATTAGAAACTTTAGAGAAATTAATATTTGGTGGGGTACACTCCTGCTGATTACCTGTTGTATTCTCTCTAATTGTGTTTCAAATGCAGCAAACTGTGTATTACTTGGCATTTGATTGAATATGACCTCATTGTTACATTGTGAGGATATTTAATACTCATAATGATGATTCTGAACCAAGGATTCAGGTGCAACTAACCTTTTAAGGGAACAGATTTTCCCGGGAAAATCAAGGGAAGAGTCAGGACATGGAAGGATCCAAGAAAGGCTGTGATTTCAGGTGAAGTCAGAGATTCAACTCAGTATCTCTGGAGCCACATTCATGAACCTGGGGCCTATCTACAGAGAACTGGCCTGCTTACAAGGACTCCTTTGAATTTTTGAGCCAGAATCCGTTATTTTTAATTTCCACTGAGCCCCATACATCATGTAGTCAGCCTAGCCTCATAGGTTTTTTTTTTTTTCTATTTCCTAAGATGCTGAAGACCTAGACATTGCACTCTCACTTTTGTAAGTATTTGGCTGCAGACAGGAGATCCAGTACCTAAGGGAACAAATCTTTGGCATAGAACTTGCTAAGAAACTGAGAGATGGCACATGGATTTATATGTGGCGCCAACAGTGTTACCTATGTATTGTTACAACTTTGGCTCATGTCGTATCCAGACAAACGTTTTGTCTGTGCTTACACAGACATGGGTAGGTGTATCATTTTCACAATGGATAGAAAGATAGATCAGCAGACTGACAGATTAACCAAACTAGCTCAAATTTCAGAAATTTATAAATGTTTGTTTCTTTATTTTGATTAATCTCTTATCTGCCTGCATTTATTCAATAGTTAGCATCCCACCTATTGTTACTTTTTTCCTTGAGTCTCCCTGCCTGGTTCTCTGGCCCAAAGAATTTCATGAACAGGAATTTTAAGTATAAAAAGATGAAACAATTGTAATATTGGCCGAGTATGTGAAAAATTCCAAAGAGCAAGTTGCATCCAAGATGAATTGGTAACACATAGGTAGGAATGATGTTTGAAGCTCTGCGGGTGACTCCGGTGTGCAAATAAGTTTGAGAACCACTGAGTTACATTCTAAAATACTTTTTACAGCAATTTAGTTTTAAGTGTGTGTAAATAAAGTGTGTTGAAGAAGAGGTTAACACTCTTAAAAATGTATATTAACAGCTGGAAATGTCTTAACATCATTAGCCTCTGATATATTTACCATCTGATTCATTATCAAAAGTTAGAATATAGATTCCACACTGCAGAATGCATCTGTACTACAGTAAAAAATCATTATATTCTTACTGAAGAATTGTACCTTCTCTATATTCATGTTCTTTACTCTTTTGTGATCATAGAATTCTGTGCACATCAATAAGACAATCATTTCCTAAAACAAGCTTTTACAAGTTAAGAAATGTTCTATTAAACTGCTCTAGATCCTCTCATTATCTCAGAGTTTAACACCCATACCCGAGAAACCGTTATGAAATGCCAATATACAGTTCATGTTCTACAATGAGGAAACCTGTTACTTACAGGAAAAGGAATTAACCATTGTGTCATTCCGAAGTTTTTACAATTAAAAGTTTTATTCCTGGAGGAACTACAAGACAATTAAATGAAATGCTAACAACAAATTAAATGCTTTATAGGTCAGTCATCCCATTAGGTCTCTTTAGGGAAGCTGTTCACATATAACGCATGCCATAACCTATTTGCATAATGATTCTATCTTAACTGTGCCGTCTGCTCTTTTATGGCATGTTGTTTATACTGATGCATGACTAATATAGGAGAGATGTAAAGGATGTAAAAGCTGCTATGTATGGCAGATAAAATTTGCAGAATCCAAGCATAGCAACTAAGCATATTAAAACTGACAGCCTTTAAAAGCCATAGATGTGATTTGACATAAAACACATTAAGACTATGCCTTCACAGGCAAAGAAAAGCAGAGGGTTGAAGTAGTAATATAGGTAATTTGAACTAAAAAAGAAAAACCCCCTATGGAGAAGATTAGCATTTGGTTGCCAGATTTCTCAATGTTTTTCATCTACATAGCTTGAATGAAGTTTGGATTGTTCAACCCTCATTTCACTTCATGTATGTGCACAGAAGCATATGTAGCATTTATAAATCTAGAAATTTTTGTCAGGCAACAATACATTTTAGGGTAAAGATATATTACTTTTACTTACATAACTGGATTCTCCTGTTACATTTATTCTAAAATGTGAAGAAATTAAGATTGTAATATCTGGGTATGTACCCTGTGCCCACCTTACCAACCTTCATTTATCTTTGAGCTTCCAATTTCTCATTTACTAAGTGATGCTGAAAAGGTTGATCAGAAGACTGAAGAATCAAAATTTACATCTCTTCTATTGACTTGTACACACATTCATTGCATATATGCACATATATTACATACATAATGCAAACATACAAGTATATTTCATAGAGGACATTATTTCAATGCAGATATATTTTGCTTTGTATTTTGCATTCAACTAGCTTAATTTACTTTATAAATGTAAGTTGTCAATGTAGTTTCTGCTACAAATTCCATTGTTAGTTCTGGTAATGGGCCAAGGTGATTTTTTAAACCAAAGAAATAGACTCTTGTATAAATACTTACAGGAGCTCTTTGTATTGCATACATTTTAAAATGTACAATTTGGTGATTTGATATACAAATATCGTGAAATAGTCAAGCTAATTAACATTTTCATCATGTCATAGTTACCTGTTTGTAGGTGTGTATGGTGAAAATGCCTTTGGTATTTTAATAGAAATTACAGAAAATCTATACATGGCTTTGGGTAGTATGGACATTTCACAATACTAATTCTTTCAATTCATGAACACAAGGTATCTTCCTTTTTTGTGCCTTCTTCAATTTTTTATCAATATTTTATAGTTTTTGGTGTACAGATTGTTCACCTCTTTGCTTAAATTTATTCATATTTTATTGTTTTTAAATATATTTTATTGATTATGCTATTACAGTTGTCCCATTTCCCCCCTTCATTCCCCTACACCCTGCACACCCCCTCCCACCCACATTCCCCCTCTTTAGTTCATGTCCATGTGTCATAAGTTCTTTAGCGTCTACATTTCCCACACTATTCTTGCCCTCCCTCTGTCTATTTTCTACCCACCATCTATGCTACTTGTTCTATGTACCTTTTCCCCCTCTCCTCCTCCCACTCCCCTGTTGCTAACCCTCCATGTGATCTCCATTTCTGTGGTTCTGCTCCTGTTGTAGCGGTTTGCTTAGTTGGCTTTTGTTTTAGGTGTGGTTGTGAGTTTGCTGTCTTTTTACTGTTCATATTTTTCATCTTCTTTTTCTTAGATAAGTCCCTTTAACATTTCATATAATAAGGGATTGGTGATAATGAGCTCCTTTAACTTGACCTTATCTGAAAAGCACTTTATCTTCCCTTCCATTCTAAATGACAGCTCTGCTGGATAGAGCGATCTTGGATGTAGGTCTTTGACTTTCATGACTTGGAATACCTCTTTCCAGCCCCTTCTTGCCTGCAAGGTCTCTTCTGAGAAATCAGCTGACATTCTGATGGGAACTCCTTTGTAGGTGACTCTGCCTTTATCCTTTGCTGCTTCTAGAATTCTCTGCTTCATCTTAATCTTGGCTAATGTAATGATGATATGCCTTGGTGTGTTCCTCCTTGGGTCCAACTTCTTTGGGACTTTCTGGGCTTCCTGAACTTCCTGGAAGTATATTTCCTTTACCAGATTGGGGAAGTTCTCCTTTATTATTTGTTCAAATAAGTTTTCCACTTGTTGCTCTTCCTCTTCCCCTTCTGATACCCCTATAATTTGGATGTTGGGACATTTAAAGATGTCCTGGAGGTTCCTAAGCCTCTCCTCATTTCTTTGAATTCTTGTTTCTTCATTCTTTTCTGTTTCGTTGTTTCTTTCTTCCTTCTGATCCCCTCCATTGATTTGAGTCCCAGTTTTCCTCCCATGTCTATTGGTTCCCTGTGCATTTTTCTTCATTTCACTTATTGTAGCCTTCATTTCTTCATCTAATTTGTGAGCAAAATCAACCAATTCTGTGAGCATCTTGATCACCAGGGCTTTGAATTGTGCATCTGATAGGTTGGCTATCTCTTCGTCGCTTAGATAAATTGGCTCTGGGGCTTTGATTTGTTCTCTGGTTTGAGCCTTTTTTTTTTTAATGTAGTGAGGGGTGGAGCCTTAGGTGTTCCCCAGGGCGGGGCAGCCCAGCCGTTGGGTAGTGATGCTGTATGTGGGGGTGGGGTCCGAAAAGAAACAACGGCACTTGCTCTGCTCACTCTCAGATTCCAGTCCCTTCCTCTGCTTCCCCTTCGCCTGGATTATCTGCGTGCCAATATGGGACCACCTGGTCAGCCAGCTGCCTTGCATGTGGCCCCCACTGGGTCTGCAAGTTGCCACCTGGAGGGTCTGCTAGCCGCCGCCTGTGCACCTGGGGATCCACCACCCACTGTTACCTGCGTGCCCGGTCCACACCTCCACTTTTTCCTGCCAAGACTCCACCCCCTTACCGGTCTGGATGAATGGTTGTTGGACTTCCGAATAGTTCAATTTTCTATGAGTTCTGGTTGTTTTCTTGTTTCTAAATCTTTGTTGTCCTTAATTTTGGTTGTGAGAGGAGGCACAGTGTGTCCACCTACGCCTCCATCTTGGCTGGAAGTCCATATTTTATTGTTTTTGATGCTATTGTAAATAGGATTTTTTTTTACAAATGATTTATTCTTAGTATTTAGAAAACAACAGCTAAATTTTATATACTGATATTATGTCTTGCAACTTTACTGAATATTTTATCACTTCTAAGATTTTTATGGTTGATTCTTTATGGTATTCTACATATATGATCAGTCATCTGCAAAAGAGACAGTATTATTTCTTCTATTCCAATTTGCCTTTTATTTCTTTTTATTGTCCAATTCCTCTTGCCAAGATTTCTAGTACTACATTGAATAGAAGTGGCAGAAGTGATCATTTTTCTTCTGTTCCTAATCTTAGAGGACAAGCTTTGTTGAGTACAGTATTCTTTGTTGGTAGCTTTTTTTTTTCTTTCAGCACTTGAAATGTATCACCCTACTCTCGCCTGACATACAAGGTTTCTGCTGAGAAATTCTCTTAGAGTATTATAGGTGGTCCTTGTAATGTTACATGTTTTTTTTCTCATTTCTTTCGAAATTTGATCTGTCATTAACTTTTGTCATATATATGGGGAAACATCTAAAAAACAGAATTATCTTCTGGAGAGCAGTTTCCTTTTAGTACAGGCTTCCCTCACTGGGTGAGTGTTCTAGGAACCCATCTGAATTCATGTACCAGCTGGTGTTGTTGTAAGGGGCTGCATTCAGCTTCAGTGGATTGTTTTTGAACACTGTCATCCTGTTTTTCCATTTCATGATAGGTGATTTATGAGCACACCTGCCCACACTGCACTGACTGTTCAGCAGTTTTTGACCAAAAGTGTCATGATCCCCGTGCACCACCCTCCCTACTCAACCCATCTCACCGAGTGACTTTTTTTTGTTTCCCTGGGTGAAAAAAGGACTTGAAGGGAAACAGTTTTGCTGATGTGAAAGAGGTGAAACAAACAAACAAAAAACAGAAGCACTAAAAGGCATCAAACGGACAAGTTCAAAAACTGTTTTGAGCAATGGAAAACAAGTCTCTCTATAAGTGTATTGCATCAAATGGAGAGTCCTTTGAAGGAGACTGAAGTTTAAACATGTAGGAATAAATAAATAATTTTTATAAGTAAATTCCATTTTTGAGTCTCCCCTCTTATGTGTCTGAAGATTTATTGATGTTCAGCCTATTTGAGGTTCTTTGGACATAATGTATGTGAATGTTCATTTTCTTCCCCAAATTTGGGTAGTTTTCTCTCATTATTTGGTTTAAATGGTATTGGTTTTCAGGGGGTCATAAATATGTGTATTTATTGCTAATATTTTCTTGATTTTGTTTAGTTGTCTATAGGTGTTCTTTTATAGTTTACTGAGTTTTTTACAATAATTATTTTGCATTCTTTTTCAGGCAAATTATGGATCTTTATTGTGGAGGGTGTCATCCTCTGGAGCTTTTGTGGTGTTATATTTCCCTGATTCTTCATTTTTCTTCCAGCCTTCCATTTCTCTCTTCACATTTGATTTCCTACAGGTAGCTCAGCTATAGATTTTAGGGATTAATCAGGCCTTTCTTCTAGATGCATCTGCCCATTCTTCCTTTTCTGTTTTGAGTGGGAGAAGTCTTTGGATTGTTTCCCTTCATCTCAGTCGCACACATTTAGATGT
Source organism: Anoura caudifer (assembly GCA_004027475.1). NCBI lineage: Eukaryota > Metazoa > Chordata > Mammalia > Chiroptera > Phyllostomidae > Anoura > Anoura caudifer. Next base: position 91,076 of record PVKU01005013.1, read on the forward strand.
AGTGTTAAGAGCCTCCCATTTTCCCAAGTGTCCTAAAGTGTTCAAAATCAGGTGCCTTCTTCCAATCCTATAGAGCCCAGCCAGCTACAGATATCCATATGATGTCTGTAGGTTTTTATATGTGCCCTCTGCAGAGACTTGGGCTTACCATTTGTGGAAGCTCACATGGGATGCCTGTGCAAATACGCATGTTGTCCATGGAGGCTTGTGTGCACCTATGGAGTTGTGGAGGTGCAGGTTAGCCAATTGGGTGGGAGGTTGCAAGTGAGGTGTCTTATTGAATTTGTGGATGGGCTTCACGGTGGAGATCATAGTCCAGTTAACAGGATCTGTGGCTGGATTTTGAAGTTTGTGCAGTGATTACAAGGAGCCCCTATCTCTTTTGCATTATCTGAAGTCCCCTCAGACTCTTCAGCCGTGTTGATCCCCTCAAGGGTCTGAGTGGGGCTATGCAGAAGTGGGTCTCTTGAGCAATGCCTGGCACTACTTACTCTCTTATCACTTTCCCTCATGAGAGGCTTGAAGAGGTGTCTCTTGACACTGAGCTATGCTGTCTTGCAGGAGGAATGTCATGGTTAAGTTGAAACCTTTTTTACCCTCTTCAATGTGTCTATTCCCAGAAAGTTTGCTCAAACATGGTACTTCAATCTCTCTACTGTACTTTTAGGTTCTCAACAAATGTATGCCCATCCATGGAAGGTTGCCAAAATCAGTATTTCTTTGGAGGTGTGTGACCCAAATGCTCCTTACAAAATACACCATGCCTGATATAGCAGATGTCACAAATTGGTACTCTGTAGGCTAAATAAAATCCATAACAATGGTGTGTTATTAAATCAGCTCTCTAGAAATACATAATAAAAGGATAAGAAAATGAATATTTATAGAATTTGCTTATTTCTGTGTTGTAAATACTCTTACCATGTCCAATTTTAAGTTATCAGTGTGATGTCATTGAGGTAACATTGGCAAAAATATGTGAAAAATTGGGTCTCTTTAGCACATATGAGCTGACTACACAGGACCAGATTCTCTACATACTTCCAGTTGAAGACTTAGGAAGTTTTCCAAAGAGAGCTGCTTAGATGGAAGCACAACTGGAAAAGTACATATTTTCAAATTTACTTTGTCATTCTGACAATTTTGCTTTCAACTCTCCTCTAAACAATCACAATGACAAAAACACTGTGAGGGTTTGTGCATTTTCCAGGAAAAAAAAACCTTTTTTTAAATATAACTAACTATTGAAGATTATGTTCTCTGTGGGCCTTATTCTAAGGCACACTGGGTGAAGGCTACTGGTGCTATCTAAATCCAAACTTGAAAACCTAAGTTGGCTCATTGTGCCAATTATCTGTCTTAATTCTTGGCTTTTTTTTTTTTTCTACTGATATTAGTCACTCTCTCCTGCTGGACTTCTGCTATTGTCTACTTCATTAACGCTAATGAGCTGAGATAAAATCAACCTTTTTTCCCCACATTTTTACACTTATTTCTTGTATTCACAGGGGACATAAAAATCTGCATTTTACTATGATCTCTCAGCTTGATGCTATTATATAATTTGTGGAGCTGTTAACCTGGGCAAGGTCATCTTAATTTTTATTGTCTGAGAAAGTATTTCTTCTGCTTTTATACCTGAAAGGTATTTTCTTTGTCTACAGAACTTTGTGTTGAGTAATTTTTTTTAGTTCTTTATGGATGCTTCTCTGTTGTCTTCTGACTTGTGTAGTTTCTGACAAAACACCTCCTTTCATTTTTGTAGACCCCACCCTCATGAACTAATTATCATGCAAAGTCCCATATCCAAATACATAGTGAATACTGGGGGACTACAAACTTTCACTCTATAGCATAGACAAATTTATTTGGTGCATCCATTTGTTGATTTCAGTTATGTCTACTATATTTATACCAAGGAAAATTGGGTAGCTCAAGGCAAAATTAAAATAAATTAGGCCAAATGTTTCACTTTATTCAATTATCAAAGTCCAGCCACAAATTAAATCATAAGTATAAAATATTGGTACATATAAGCTTTCAATTAAAATGATCATATTTACAAAATGGCCAGGATATAAGTATGTTCACATAGGGTGTGTGCTTATTGCCAAACAAGACTGGTGTAGGTGTAAAGGGAGAATTCCCCATTATGGTTCTGTGGCATTCTTAAACGAAAGCTCAGTCTGAGAGCACTCCCTAAATAGGACACACCCATCTCAACTAAAGGTTAATTATTTTACATTTCTAAAAGGTGCCCTCTGAGACCCAGTTTAAAGCAGAAGATTTATTCCATAATAAGTTGCCCTTCACTGGGAATGCAGAAAAAGTATTCTCATTAAGGATGGAGTGTAAAGGAGTTAGCTAGCCACTGCTCAAAAGGGGCAGAGAAGTAAACACAATAATAAAAAGGGAAAGTTAAGAGGCAGTCACTCCCCCGGAAGTTTGTAATTGTGCTTTTCTTATTTTATGCCTTTAAAAACATTCAATTTGAGAAACAGGGTTGCAGATCAGGTTGGATGAAGAAAATGAACTGATGGCAACTCTAGAGTGCAAAGATCAGAGGAGTCTGACCCAATGAGAACAGTCAGGGTTGCTACGCCCATGTTGTCTCAGGCAGCTTGTTAACTGAGGCCAATGGAAAAGTCAAAAGTGCAGCACTTTGGTGAGAGTGGATAATTAACCCTCTGTAACCTCTATTATCTTTATGTTTAGGTTAGAATCAGTTGCCAATAGCAGATGGAGGATTGATGGTAGCAATTTTGTCTTCAGGTGTAATTAACAGGCCAGATGCAGGTTCTGAATGTAAGAAGGGACAAAAGATGACTAATGGTGAGAAATTACCACCCAAACACGTATACAGACAGAAGGCCTTGGGGATAATTCCTGCGCTGGAATGGCTTGAGCCATTCCCATTCTGCACATTCTGATCCAGTATGATGACAAATTTTTAATCAGCCTAAAGGAAGAGATCTAACCCTCCAAACGATGTACCACAAGAAAGAAATTTGCCAAAAGTATTAATTCTCATGCATTGATTCTGTAATAGGACATATTAAATTTAAGTCTGGATTAAATATAATTGGAGAGGACATTCAAGACAAGATAGGTTTCAGAACATTCCTGAAAAAAATAGGTTAGCTATGAAAAAAGACTATGGAAATTTTTATTTAAATGCATTTTTACTAAAGCACAAAAATTATATTCTGAACTTCTTCCCTGATCTCTTGCCTCCTAATTCTGGCAAACCATAATATAGGCAATTGCCTTTCCTGCCAATTTCTCTGTGTGTGTGTGTGTGTGTGTGTGTGTGTGTGTGTGTGTGTGTGTGTTTATGGTTATATAAGAGGTATGCTTACAAATGCATTTTATAAATATAAGCAAATTACAACTGGCCAAATCTCTGCCCTAGGTGAACCAGGAACCGTGTATCCATTTAGAGATCTCCAAAAATTATTTGACTCACCAGCCTAGCTGTGCTGACTTGATTCTACTCAGAGACAGACTAGCCACAAAACACTGCCCCTTTTCTTTGAATTATCTGAAGGGTTTATCAGTTCTGTCCTTCAGCAATATTCTCCCTTACAGTCTTTCCTACACTTTCTCTCCTTGAGAAAGCCTATTGTCATTTTAATTTTTTTTGCAAGGCATGAATATTTATTGAATTCTGGATCGGAGAATAAAATCTAAAATACATATTTGGGGGACCATTTCAAATGGTTGCTAGTGAAAAGATATAAAATATACTGTCCACAAAGTATACAGCCATGTGCTATGAAAAATACAGACCTTTATTGAAGAAGATACAAGGTACAAGAAACATTGTACATAGGACAATGACGCCTCAGTCCCCTTCAAAGGAGGCATCTTGGGACCTTGCACAGTTCTCCCAATCACCTTCAGCTGCCCTGTCATCTTCTCCTGAATCTCATCAATGGTTCGAAATCACTTCCATTTCACAGGTGATTTTACTTTTAGGAAAAGCAGAAGTTGCAGGGCACCAAATCTGGGCTGTAGAGGGGCTGAGTTACCTGGGTGATTTGATGTTTTGCTGAAAACTGCACGAGATGTGATGCATGAGTGGGCACATTGTCATGATAAAGCTGCCAATCACCAGTTGCCCATGCCTGCAGCCTTCTGAATCATCTCAATAGTTTCGTTACAGTGCAATGAGCGGCCAGAGGGGAAATAAAGGCAGGGCCCTCAGCAGTGCAGTCTAACAGGAACGTAATCCAGGAAGCTAAGAGCAAAAGCCCACACGTTGACCCAGCAGCCCTGAGCCTGCTCCAATGAGGCTGCCAGGTGCTGAGAATAGCACGAGTGAACTGTGATAGTGCAGGAGCGGGACAGCCCTTGAAAGGCTGTGTGTATCAGCTCCAGTAGCTGGAAGAGGAAACCCTGAGACGGTGTGTTCATCCCAAGGCCTGGAAGGGGGATGGGAGGGGCCACAGCACCCAGAGAAAAAGCCCATGAAACCTCTTTGGGTAATTGTCTGCTTGCTCATGTATGTAAGAACAAAGGAAGTCTGGAGCAAGATAAGGATCCAGGCTAACAGGCCCCCACCTGTACCTGCGTTTGGGTCTTCATGTCTCCCCTGGAAAGCTGGCACCACCTTTACCCATCAATCAACGTGTAGTCCCTCACCTCTACCCCCGCCCACTACATCAGTTCTCAGAACAAAAGACGTGCTCTGGGCCTCTTCTGTTGGGGTGGTGGTTCTCTGGCTACCACTTTCAGCCATCCAGCTTCTAGCCACCTGGCCCCTGGTCATCCTGGTGCTGGCCACCCAGCCACTGGCCATCCCACTTTTGCCACCCCTGCTGTAGCCACCCTTGCTTTGCTCTCTTACTAGAACCCACCATTAATAAACTTCGCTTGCATGCTAGGAGGCTCAATGGCCTGAAATTCTTTACTGCATCCATGAGAACTGAGTTTATGGAAGATAATCCCACAGCAGTTTCCATGGAGGAATGTTCAAGCTTCACACAAAATGTGATGCAGATTCATCACTCTACTTGCTCAGTCATTTTGCATACGATGGCCACACAGTGCACATGCTCCCTCAATGGCGTCTACCACCCCCACTGACTGGTACAGTGAAGTTGTCATTGTTCACGCATGTGCATTCCAGTCCACTCTCCTCGGCTACCAGGTTACATCGATGTCATGCAAACCATTCCGGTTATGTTAACAATGTCTGGACTTTTTCCACATAGACTAGATATATAATTTCATTTGTATCAATTAAAACACCAAAAAATAGTTTATGTTTATGTATTTCTTGCTTCCATTTGATAAAATTTTCCAAGAGTCTTAGAAAATACTTTTTCCTTTTTTATATTAAAGCCTAATTTCTCAAATTTATTTTTAAATACTCTTTACTTAGGTACAAATCCTCTTGGAGGAGAAATAAAAGAATGTGCAGAATCCAATGTAAAAATCTTATGAAAATCTTTATTCAAGGATGAATTTATCCAGGATCATCTTCTTTCAGGGACCTCAATGCCATGTATCTGATAAGGCTCAGGACCAGATTCTCTACATACTTCCATTTGAAGACTTAGGAAGTTTTGCAGAGAGCTGCTTAGATGGAAGCACAACTGGAAAAGTACATATTTTCAAATTTACTTTGTCATTCTGACAATTTTGCTTTCAACTCTGCTCTAAACAATCACAGTGACAAAGGCACTGTGAGAGTTTGTGCATTTTTTTCAGGAAAAAAACTATTTTAAATATAACTAACTGTTGAAGATTATGTTCTCTGTGGGCCTTATTCTAAGGCACACTGGGTGATGGCTACTGGTGCCATCTAAATCCAAACTTGAAAACCTAAGTTGGCTCATTGTGCCAATTATCTGTCTTAATTCTTGGCTTTTTCTTTTTTTACCAATATTATTCACTCTCTCCTGCTGGACTTCTGCTGTTTTCTACTTCATTAACTGCTAATGAGCTGAGATAAAATGCAACATGTTTTTCTCCATATTTTTATACTTGTTTCTTCTTTTTGCTTCTTCTTTTTACAGAGGAGTTAAAAATCTGTATTTTAGTATGATCGCTCAGCTTGGTGCTATTATATAATTTGTGGTGTTGAAAAGGTTTCCTGTATAAAGAAATATTCTAACTTGATCTTCAAAAAACAATTTTAAAGTTATTTTCACATGTAAAAATGATCATGACAACAGATCTTAGTGCTATATTGTATGCTCCTCTGTGACCTAAATGTTAATTTTATTGTCTAAAATTAGTAAAATGTGTATATCACAATATTTCTTCGACATGGTTAACTGTAATAAGATTACCTCATTATTTTTTATCTATAATTTCCTCCAAACCACTCAAATTGTGTTATAACTGCACCCACAAATATTATATTTTAAATTATTTTCAATACCAAACAAAAGTTTTACGTGGTTAAAAATAAAACAAAACTAGGCTATTCTAAATTGGCTTCTGACAATCCCATATCATCATTTAAAATTGATAGAGTTGTTTTTTTCTCCTGGTGGACTGTTTGTTTCACAACAAACACCCCACCACAAAGCAGGTATACTCAGTAACACTATTCACCTGTTTGAAGCCTCCTCTCTTCTGTTCCTTGGTCCTCATGTTTAATAACCTGTTTATGTTTCCCCTTACTCCTCACCACATTTTTTTATCTCTCTTCTGGGATTATTCCTTCCACTAGATGTTGTTCAAACAGAGCAACCTCACTATATGTACTGCTGTGAGGCCAAAGAAGTGATGCTTTCTTCATCATTATCAAACCTTTGCTTTCTTGACATCCTCTAAAGTCATCCTTTATAGATTCACTTTATTTTCCCATTCCAATTCTCCTGTTTTTCCATCAGTTACACATATCTTGATTTTTTTTTCATGAACAACTTAGTCTTTGCTGTTCTTGTGTATCTTAATTAGATGTTTTTCCTGCAGTGATTCAATGTATTTCTCCATTAGAATAATAGGTTACAGTTAAAATATAAACTCAGATCTCAAAAGTGAAGAAAAACAGCCAGAAAACTATTGCATTCTGCCTCAGTCCTTGGATCATTTCCCTCAATGGCCAATGAAATCATCTTTTGGATCCTGACTTTAAACTTGGCTGGGTTATACGCATGATTGGAGGGAGAGGCCAAAGGACAAGACTGTGAAGCACTTAGAACTTTCTCTGTGTATACAGTTAGCTATTAATGTCTGTGGCAGCACTGGAAATTCATACTTATCCAAAAGGAAAGGGACTATTTTATTGAATACATTTCTATTTTATACCTACATTTTAAAAAAATAATCCAGAAATAAGACAACATAATATCTCCCCTCCCACTATCCCTGGACAAATGACATTTTTTTTTTGCTTACTAATATATTTCATGACCATATAATGCAATCTCTTGATAATTTTTATCATAAACTTGCTTGGTAAAGTTAACATTTTAGTTCTTTAAATATAGATCACTGTAGCTCAATGGACTCATTTATGCCACTGTACTCTGTTAGCAGCTGAGGCTCTAAACTCAGAGCTAAAAAAAGATGCCTCCAAATGTGCACAATTTAATGTACACACTAATATAACATATGGTAGCAGATAAAATAGTATGTGGATAAATAATTCTTATTTGTGTATTTCCTCATCATTTATTCATATATCCAATATAAACTAAATACCTTTCACCCTGCTGAGGGATAGAAAAGCTGACTTAGACACAGTGGCTGCACCACACAAACACGTTTCAAAAATTCTTTTTAGTTGTGAACTTGAGCAGACACTGGCAAAACATTTTGTATGTAAGACACCGCAGATATTACTCTTTTGAAAAGTTCAGTTCGGACCTTGAAAACACAGTGTGTATATAAATGAGGCTATGTGTCTTAAATGCTAAACAAACAAAACACTTTACCAGTGGTAAAATGAAAGAATACATGCAAAATTTTATTATTTCCTACAATGATGAATTTTCTTAATACTCTGACTACACATTGTTGTTCTGTTTGTATGTTTATTTGTATGTATTTTAAGTAAAAAGCTTTCTAAGGAATTATGGCATAGGAAAAATATTATTTATATTTTATCCATATAAAGATTGAAAGCAGATATTAATTTCATGAGTTTGTATAAATATTGAAAAATGAAATTTAATTAATGCATTCATTCATTAATAAAACCTTTAATATAAAGATTTATTTATTATAAATACAAATGGTTATGGTATTGACCGTAATGTTTTAAATTTGAATAAAAGTTTCTCTGTGCCAAAATACATTTTCACATGCACTAGCACACTTGGAAATTATCTAATTTATGTATGTGTTTATAATTTGTTCTCTTTCATTTATACTCTCTGAGGTATTGCTTCGTGTTTTTTTTTTTACTTCAATGCTCAATCCTCAGTTCCTGGAAAAAATGTTTGATGACATAGTAATTGCTTAAATATGTATTTGTTGAATAAATTAAAGAAGTATCAAATTCATTTTTAATTTTGCCACAGAAAGATAGATAAGATAAATATTGTCATGTTATTTTATGGATAGTCAATTAAGGTAAAGATTAGTAAAGTTGTTTCCTTGGAAAAATAAAAACAATATTACCATAAAAATTTTTGCTAATTTTTAAATTATACCTTTTACACTATCTTATGTTGCTTTATATACCCTTCCAACAATTTAATCCTCTTCTATATTTTGCTTTTTATTTTATTTTTAAAAACATGTATTTTATTGATTATGCTATTACAGTTGCCCCATTCCCCCCTTTTATTCCCCTCCACCTTGTACACCCTCTCCTGCCTGCATTCCCCCCTTTAGTTTATATCCATGGGTCACACATATAAGTTCTTTGGCTTCTACATTTCCTATACTATTCTTACCCTCCCCCTGTCTATTTTCTACCTATCATCTATGCTACTTATTCCTTATACATTTCTCCCCTTTCTCCCTCTCCCCATCCCTCGCTGATAACCCTCCATGTGATCTCCATTTCTGTGATTCTGTTCCTGTTCTAATTGTTCACTTAGTTTGTTTTGCTTTTGTTTTTTTTTTTTTTTTTTTAGCTTCGGTGATGATAGTTGTCAGTGTCTTGTCATTTTCCTGTTCATAGTTTTGATCTTTTTTTCTTAGATAAGTCACTTTAACTTATTTATTATATTTCATATAATAGGGGCTTGGTAATGATGAACACCTTTAGATTGACCTTGTCTGGGAAGCACTTTATCTGCCCTTCCATTCTAAATGATAGCTTTGCTGGATAGAGTCATTTTGGATGTTAGTCTTTGCCTTTCATGACTTAGAATACTTCTTTCCAGCCTCTTCTTGCCTTTAACATTTCTCTTGAGAAATCAGCTGATAGTCTTATGAGAAGTCCTTTGAAGGTAACGACCTCCTTTTCGCTTGCTGCTTTTAAGATTCTCTCTTTATCTTTAATCTTCAGTGACTTAACGATGATGTGCCTTACTGTGTTCCTCTTTAGGTCCAACTTCTTTGGGTCTTTCTGAGCTTCCTAAGTCTATTTCCTTCAAGAGATTGAGGAAGCTCTCTTTCATTATGTTTTCAAATAAGTTTTCGGTTTCTTATTCTTCCTCTTCTCCTTCTGGCAGCCCTATGATTTCGATGTTGGCATGTTTAAAGTTGTCCTGGAGATTCCTAAGCCTCCCCTCAGTTTTTTGAATTCTTGTTTCTTCATTCTGTTCTGGTTGAATGCTTCTTCCTTCCTTCTCCTCCAAACTGTTGATTTGAGTCCTGGTTTCCTTACCATCACTGTTGGTTCCCTGTATATTTTCCTTTGTTTCACTTTTCATAGCCTTCACTTTTACCTCTATTTTGCGATTATACTCAACCAAATCTGTGAGCATCCTGATTAGCAGTGTTTTGAATAGTGCGTCTGATAGGTTGGCTATCTCTTCATCATTTAGTTGAATTTTTTTCTAGAGCTTTGATCTGTTCCTTCATTTGGGCCTTTTTTTTTTTGTTTCAGGGCACCTGTTACATAGTAAGGGTTGGAGCCTTAGCTACTCACCAGGGTGGGGCAACCAATGTTTCTGCAGCACTGCATGTGGAGGAGGGGTCTGAGAGGGAACAATGGCACTTGTTCAGCTCTCTGCCCACTTTCAGTCACTTCCACCACTACCTACAAGCAAATTGGGCCCTTCTGGTGCTGATTCCCAGGTGGATGGGTTTGTGGATGTTCTAGGACCCTGTGGGTCTCTCCAACAAACTCTCCTGTGAGGTTGGGAGTTTCTCTCACTGCCTCAACCCTCACAGGTTTTTTTAGTCAGTGATTTGAGCCTTTATTTCCCCTTACTGGAACCCTGAGTTGCAAGGTCTATCTCACTCCCCATTTGTTCCTCCCAGTTTATCTGCATGAAAATGTGAGACCCCCCACTCCACCATCTGCTGCCCTACCGTGAGTCCTCTCCACCCCTCCTACTGGTCTGTATGAATGTTTCTTCTTTAACTCCTTGGTTGTCAGACTTCCATGCAGTTTGATTTTCCAGAAGTTCAGGTTATTTTTTGTTTATAAATTTGTTGTTGTCCCTCTTTTGGTTGTGCAAGGAGGTAGTAGTGTGTCTACCTATGCTTCTATCTTGCCTGGAAGTCCTAATTGGTTTTTGAATATGCTTTCATTGTAGTATAATTTTCAAATCATTTTGGAAAATTGGCAGCATATTGATTTTTTCAAATAGTTTTTTATTTTTTAATTACAGTTGATGTGCCATATTGTATTAATTTCAGGTATACAACCCCATGATTAGACATTTATATAACTAATGAAGTGATCTTCTAGATAAATCCAGTACCCATCTGATACAATACATAATTATCACACTACTATTGACTATATTCCCTTTGCTGGACTTCACATCCTTGTGGTCATTCCATAACTACCAACTTGTACAATAAGAAAGATTTGCAATGCGGGGGCATAGATATGTATAGAATTCAAATTGTGTTCTGATTATGAGGTTAAAGGCAAGGGGTACTTATGAGAAAGGGAAGTGAAATAATCACATGAATAGAAGGAAGACATTTCTATTGGTACTAAAGAGCTAAATCAGGAAATTCTGTTGGTGCTGGTAAACTAAGTTATTTTTCAGCTATACATGGCGATGATAATTCTAAAGAATGTCCTTCATATTCAGTCCTCATAGTCAGGATATCTACTTTCCTATTAGCTTTATAGCTTTGCTCTGTGGCAATATCATAGCCAATGAGTTTTATCCAAGGCACAATTATTGTTCATTGAAAGTATTAGCTCTACATTGCTGATGTGGCCCAGAGTAAAAGTTATTTTACCAGTTCAGGCATTCCACAGGTTTGAGGATTAGGATGTACAAAGCAGTTCCTCTGGATGGCTTCCTTGGCTCTATCTTAAATTGGTTCCATTTACGTTAACCTTTCTAACAGTTCTAAGTACCAAGTGTCTACAATTGCCTATTTCTTAATTTTGGCTTTGTCTGGACCAACCTTTACTAAGATTTTCCTTTGCTAAAAAAACAAAACAAACAAACAAAAAAAACCTGAACTCTGCTTGCCACCAAGCCTGAACAAGCACAAAGTGGAATGCTCCTCCCTTATTAAATGCTCTTGTCAGAACCCATTGGTCATTTTCCCTTGTTTATTCCAGCTTCCCTTCCAAAAATTCTATTTATCTCTGCTTGCTTCTTCTTCATCTTCAAAAACAAGTATTTTTTTTCTGTTTGATTTTGAAATGCTCGCAGATCTGATATCCAAAGTGTATTCTCATTGAAATAAACTTTCTTTTTAATTAAAGTCTCTCCCTGTTTAAGTTTGAATTTGTTTTTATTTGACTTAATGATAAACAATCATTTGAAATTCTAAAGATATTTTGAATGGCTTGGGTTTCATTTTGGTCCAATTGTTTGAGGATACAAAATGTGTCTCCCTAGAAAACCCCAAAAGGCAGATGGCATAGAAATAGTTGAACCACATAGAGAAGTTCAAAACCACAATTAGTTATTGAACATTCATAATTTAGGAAACAGGTTTTTTGTGAAAGAACAAATGTTGATATTATTTGTTGTCCTACAACCACATGTTTAAAAATCTTCATAAAAAATACTGTTATGTGGCTACATAGGGAACAATATCTACAGTTCACCAAGAAATAAAACAAAATTGGAAACTTCATTTTACAAGATAGATGAGAATATAAGTAAAAATAAAAATAAACATCTTTTGAAGACCTTTGGTGAGTGTTGCCTACTACCAGTAATGGAATATTTCCACAAAAACCAGTGTTCATAGTCACATCCATTAACTATGCCAACAGGCTATTCAAGTTTATCTCCAGTTTCTCTGAGAGAATGCTTTTCAAACTGTGATCTCCAGCTCAGCACCATCAGCATCACTTAGGAACTTGATAAGAATGCCAATTATTAAGGTTAACCTGTGTCATCCAAAAAACATGGGGTGGGGGGGTGAGACCCAGCATTTTGTTTTTACAAGCCCTCCCGGTGATTCTGATGTGTTACTAAATTTTAGAACTACTGTCTTAAAGGAAATTCAACCATAGCTTTCTTTCTGCTTTGTGCCCTACAATGATTTACTCCATTCTTTTGGTCAGGCTGTCTGGATTCCTCTAGACTCCATTTTCCCACTGTGGGTTGTTTAAAAATAATACTTCATTTTTAAACAAATGTTGAAACTTAGACTGATCAATAGATAAAGAGATAGATAGATACAGAGGGAAAGAAGGGTAGACGTAGCCATATGGGCAAAGGGGTGATAAATGGGGACAGAAAGAGACTGATTGGGGCAATGGGTGCACTAGGCAGTGTGCAGATGATGTGTTATTGAGTTGCACACTTGAAACCTGTACAGTTTTGTGAAACAATGTCACCCCAATAGATTCTATTAAAAATAAATAAATAAAATAACACTAAATGTTTAGACTTTTAATTCTTAAAAAGATAGATTGTAAGACTAACCCTACTCAACTAGATTTAATATAATTCTAGACTTTTTTCTTTTTATGCAATAGATAAATATAATATCTATAAGATATTAGATCAATATAATATCTATGAGATATTATATTTAAGAGTCACAGTTTCAGTAGAACTGACACTGGTATGCAAAATAACATATCAGAAACCCATGTAGTGTTTATCAGCAAAGCAAATTCCAGTCTGCAAATATAAAACAAACTGTATAAGAAATTGTTAAAATGGTATGAAAGATTTTTGCAAATCAATAAATATATATTTTAATAGCAGAAATGTTGACCAAATAATCTATTGTAGATGTGTTTTTTTAAATGTAGCACTATAGTTTCAATGAAAAATTAAGTCATAAATAGAGTAGTGGTGAAAAATAATCTTTTTTGATGAGATTATATGAATTTTATAATGTGTTGACTTTCTTAAATGTGATAGTACATTACATATAAATTAGTTTAGCTTGATGTTTTTCTAAAGTTGAATGAAATTTTTATATTTTTCCCTGTCAACACATTTTGTGAAAATTTATATTGTGTCCTTTTTATGATGAATTCATCTTACAAAATGAGTTTAAAATATCTTTCAACAAATGTTTTCATTCCTTATTCTTAACATCCGTATTTTTAAGGGAGGGGGAAAAGCTTTGAAAAAAATTGATTTGTTTTAATCTACAGGGACAGTGTGTTTTTTTGTAATTAAACAAAAGAAAGCAAAACAAAACAAGCCCATTATTATGACAGATTATTATGACAGATTATCCAAAAGCAAATGTTTACAGGGCTTGGGTATTCTGAGAGACTACAAAAAATGTATATATTGTTTGAATATGTATAAAACTGTGTATTTTTATTGTCTTAGACTGGGTAAGTATATCTTAAGATTATATATTTTAAAGAAAATCCTATCACTCTAAAAAGAAATTAAGGGTATGTCAGCTATAATTCAAATAATACTAGTAAAGATTTTATTAACACATTTCATTAATATTAATATAACATTGAAGCAGAACATTGTCAATTATATCAGAAGACACAGCAGAAATGAACAAATGCAGAAAGAACAACAGAAAAAGAGATCTAAAGTTGATATAGGCACTTTATCTTCACTAGAATACAGAATTACATGAGGATTAGGCTTTATGGTAGTAGTTATGTATTTCCTGGAAGTATATGTGCCAGTCAGTATAAAGTGAGTAGAACAAAAGTTTGCCACCCTGAAGCAGCCTTTTTCAGGATGTTGATTTTAAGATGTTTATTAAGAAACAAGACTCAAAAGCAACTTTTGACTGTCCACCTTTCCTGCCCAAGAGATTCAGTTAGAGAAATCTGCTTCAGAAAGAAGGTCTTTGTTTGCCTTAGCCTAAGTCTAATTAAATAAAACAAGAGGGCTTCAGGCAGGGGTCTGTTAGCTAGGTACTCACTCTGTTGCATTGTTTCTGAGCTTCATAGCAACAATTTTTCTGCCATGTATGCTTGTTCTTTCTCAACTACTTATAAATTATCTCTTTCCACTCCTAAAACCTAAGACCCCATTTCCTTCCTTACTCTTCATTGTTCAAAATGTGTCATATACTTAAAGTTGTCTCATACACACACAAACACACACACACAATGTCTTTGGAATTTTTATGCCTATGTGAATTCCCTATGTGCATGTATTAAAACTTTGATTTTCTCCTGTTAATCTCTCTCGGATAATTTGATTATTAGCCCAGCTAGAAGAAATTAGAAGGGAGGAAAAATATTAATTTAGTAGCCATCCTCCAGTAGTTTTATTTTAAGGTGAAGTCCTTTAAAAGTTTCTAGCAAGCTACCTTTGCCAGTGTGGCTCAGTTGGTTGGAGCATCATCCCATACACCTAAAGGTGAAGAGTTCCATTCCCTGTCAGGACACAAATGCTCCTTGATATTTAGTATTGTCTAAAACATCAACACTTACAAGATGTCCTTGGATTCAACTAGGCCATACCATTTATTTCTACTTTTGGTTTGCAATTTTTAATAAATAAAAATTATGATTGTGTTTACTGATTCAAAAATTATGTGGTGATAGTATTGTCAATAATAACCCTTCTTGCCTCAATAGCCTAGCTGGTAATGGCCCAAGGTTAAGTAGATGGGTCAGATTTGAATCTTGCAAGAGAGCTGGATTTATATTAACTATGGGCCAAAAGTTTCCATGCACATTTTGGATAGGAATATGCAGTGTTTAGTGCAAATATGCACTAAGCACAGTAAGTTCATTATAAATACATTTGTGCTTAATAATTCTGACACTTAGAATTTTGTGGCTCTGTCCTTGTTGTCTTTTTGTTGTTGTTGATTTTTATCCATGTCTTCTTATCTCATATGCTCATATCCCTTGTCATTGCTTACAGCATGCTAGATGTTATATTTTCAAAGTTTCTTAAAGAGCCAATTGTAGGCCTAGGGTTGCATAATCTTTTTCAAACTTGAAAAAGTAATAAAATATTCTTGTTGGGTATGTGTTACCTACAAAGTAGTACATATTAGTCTCTGCTTACTTCAGTACTAACATTGAAATTCAGGATGCTGGCCTGACCAGTGTGGATTAGTTGGTTGGGCCTCATCCCACAAACTGAATAGCCACTGATTCAGTTCCCAGTTGGGACACATGCCTGGGGTGAGTATGAGAGGTAACCAATCAATATTACTCTCACATTGATTTTTCTATCCCTCTCTTTCTTCCTCCCTTCCCCTTTCTCTAAAAATGAGTAATAAATAAAATAAAGGTTTTGAAAAACAAGAAATTCAGGATGTGAATACCTACTTCCCCATACTAACTCAAGGAAATGGCTTGCATTGTGACACACCACAGGTAGCTCCACTTCAGTACCTATAATAGGCTTTCACTGAGCAAAGTTTAAGTCTTGAGATTCTCTGCAGATAAACAGTACAATATAAATGCAAATAAAAGCATTCATTCATTTTTAGGTATAGGAAAGATGGTAGTTAGAGATGACCTTCATTATTTGGCAGTTATACTGTTTTGATATTTTTATTTTGAAGTGTAGCTCATTTAATACAAACAAATAAATTTTCAGAATCCATATTTGTAGCATTTAATAAAATCCATTTGAACATGCATTATAACTTGTATTTTACAAAAGTGAGAGTTAGAACATGGAGTATTCTCAGGTTTGTCAAAGTAAAATCTCTGAGTTACTACCATATTTCTCTAATATGTTTGAGGTATATAACATGAAATGTATAACAACGTTTTGCTATGGATCTTCAGTTTCAGAAATGTCATTCAAGCTCATGTATGTGTCATTGTTATGGAAATAACAAAAATGAAAATAATCCGCATGTGTATATAAAACAAGAATATAAATCCAGAGTTTAATTCAATAATTAAAAGTTACAGGCACAATGTAGATATATGGATAATCATTTGAAATGTTGACAAACTATACACTAAGTAGCTTTGACCTCTCTTGAAAACATAAACATATACTAATATATATTAGTATATGGAACACATTATACTACTTATTTTTGTGAATGCTAAGTCATAGGAGACAATATTTTTCTCTTGATTTCTAAAAGTTTCATGGGAATGAACCTCTGCAATGTAGAATTTTAAAGTTAATTATATCTTTTTTGAATGACAAATGGCATGCATTTTTACATACAACGATCACATTGGTCTACAGCTTAAAATAAGTAAATATGTCTGTATAATTAAGGTTGAAGGATTTTGATAGACATATGAGGTCCGGCCTGAAAGTGTCCAGGCTTGTTCTATGAAAAATAAAGACATTTATTGAGGAAGATCCAAGACACCAGAAACAATGTACACAGGACAATGATGCCTCAGTCCCCTTCAAAGTAGGCAAGCACCTAGGGACCTCACACAGTTCTCCCAAGTACAGCACAATGTTACTTCTTCCCTGGTAGTGAAAACCACAGAATGAATTTTGCCACAACACATTTCATACCAAGATCATGCATCAAAATCTTGGACACAGTAGCTTTTGGAATCCCCAGATCAGCTTCTGGTTCTTGCACTGCTAGTCGCCAATCTTTGTTGATTGCAGCCTGTACACGTTCAACATTCTCAGGTGTTCTGCTTCTTACAGGCCTTGCAGAATGTGGATCACTCCAACAGGCTTCTGAATTTGAAGTTTGTGCCACACTTTTATTTGTGGTGCACTCATTGAATCATCCCCAAAAGCCTTCTGAATCACCCAAATAGTTTCTGTGGAGGAATGTTCAAGCTTCACACAAAACTGGATGCAGATTTGTTGCTCTACTCACTCAGTCATTTTGAATGGGATGGCCACACAGGACACATGCTCACGCAACAGTGTCTACCACCCCCACTGACTAGTACAGTGAAGTCATCATTGTTCACACATGCACATTCCAGTCCACTCTCCTTGGCTGCCAGGGTATATTGATGTCACACAAACTGTTCTTATTATATTAACAATGGCTGGACTTTTTCTAAAAAGACTTTGTACATATAGTTTTGTCTTTCTAATGTTATTATTCTCAATTATTTATTTTATCATTGAACTTGTGTTTTTTACTCATTATTTTCCTTAATTTGTAAAAAGATTTTATTTATTTATTTTTAGAAAGAGGGGAAGGGAGGGAGAGAGGGAGGGAACATCCATGTGAGAGAGAAACATTGATTGGTGATCAGTTGCCTCCCAAACATGCCCTAACCAGGATCAAAGTTGCAACCCAGGCCTGTGCCCTGACCAGGAATCAAACCGGTGACCTTTTGGTTTGTAGGCTGATGCTTAATTGACTGGGTTAACCAGTCAGGGCTTGTCACTCATTATTTTAAGAACGGGCAGTATTAACAGAGTTCAGAAGCTAAAACACACAAAAAATATTAGTTCTTGCTTTAGATCTCACAAATTTTAATGTGTTGAGTATCTACTAATTGACAGATTTAACATTTTAAAGTATATATCTATTTTTACACTTAATGGTGTAGGCAAACCCAGATGCAAAATTAAACCACATGTGAAATAGGTTTTCAGGTTTTAGGAAATTTGTTTGTTTTACAGAATGGTCTCAGTTTATTATAAACTAATGATGAATATTTATGTTAACTGTAGGTTGCGCCATTTTTAGTTTTAGTAAGATTTCTATGAATTAAAGTATTCAATATCTGAGTAAATATCTAAAAGCTATTGGCAAATTTCAGCAGATTTTTATAATTTCTTTATGAAGAATAAAGATGCATGTGTAAAACTACTATATACATTATCTAATTTGCATTTATAGAAGGTGTTTTAGTTATAAACATGCTGTAGA
Organism: Anoura caudifer; assembly: GCA_004027475.1. Classification (NCBI taxonomy): domain Eukaryota; kingdom Metazoa; phylum Chordata; class Mammalia; order Chiroptera; family Phyllostomidae; genus Anoura; species Anoura caudifer. The sequence continues at coordinate 109,319 of PVKU01005013.1, forward strand.
TTTTTAATTCTACACGGAAAGGATGTTGGTTAACAGTTTTTGGAGTTTGGTTAATGGGAAAAAAATCTAGGCTCTGATATGAAGAATGGTTACATAAAATGATTTTTCTCATTTACCATTTAATCATCACCTAAGTAGCAACCATCACAATTAATATTAAAATAATCTAAGTGCCCTGGCTAGGTAGCTCAGTTGGTTAGAGCATCTTCCCAACATGCTGAGGTTGCAGGTTCAATCTCTGGTCAGGGCACCTACAAGAAGCCACTAGTGAATGCATAAGTAAGTGGGACAAGAAATCAATGTTTTTTTTCTCTCTCTTTTTTCTCTCCCCCTTTTTTTCTAAAATCAATAAATTTATAAAAAGATAACCCAAGTACTTTATCTTTATTAGTTTCATTTTTTTCTGACCTGTTTTTACTGGGGTACTCCAATATATGTTTTTGATAGGGTTGTGAAAGGGTCACTGATGGGCAATTTGGGGAGCACATTTCTTTGAACTATTTTCTACCTTGAAGGGGAACTCTATTTTCTGCTTACTCTACTGTTCTGAAAATAATTTATATTAAATACTTAATAGTAAATGAGAATTTGTCCAATTAAATTAACCAAATTCCTGACCTCTATCTAGTCTTTCTGTTTACTGGCCATACAGTATACAACATTAGTTTTAAGATCTCACCAGCTTTATGACTCTGTATCTCAGACCTTATTGTCAGATGTCTACTGTATCTGCAGAAACCATCAGAGACAGTATTTACTGATAAAATCATGAGGTTTGTAACATATTTTATCAAGTTGACTAACAATTTAGTGGTATGCATCCACCTCAATAACAAAGCAGGAATGATTTCTTTCAACTAATTCTTGATATTTTACAATTACATAAATGCATAATGCCTATATACCATGCATATCTGCATTGAAAAAGTTATTCTAAACTATGTTACTTAGACATGAGAAAACTTTTATATATTAAGGGAATGATTTTCAAATTTTTTTTCTAAGTATACTGGTAGAATGAAAGCCTTTCAATGTAAAGTTTATATCCACCTGTTGTAAATTATGTGTGTTCATATATGTGATATATTATCTGTAAAGTTATAAACTTAGCTGCAAATTCAGTTAATGATTCAGGTTGCTTTATAGTGAATGCAATTTATTTGTATCTTGACACATGAATAGAAATATTAGTGATTTATATAAAGAGGATCTAATTTAGTGTTTGACCTTTCTTTTAAGTTTCCACTTCATCAGCTATTTGCAGATTCTATCTGATTCTGAAAATATGAGTGAAAATATTGGTTTCTCATCATTTCCTAGGAGAAGCAGAGGTATTGGTAAAACTAATTTACAATGTTCACTAGAGGCCAGACATTATGAAGGCATCATTTTTCCCACTTAATTGTTTTATTGTTACTTTTAATTTTGAGAAAAAAGACTAAATAAGTGAACCATCTCAAGGTCATTATTTCTGCAGTTCATTATACAACTTGGATAGGACTTAGAGTTGTTCACTTGTATGTTGTGCCATTTTTGCAGCATTAATCATCTGGATCATGAGGTCCAATTCTGAAGTCCTTTGTTTTCCTTTAAGAGCTGTTCATCTTGAAGTCAGACAGACTGAAGGTTAAAGGAAACCTGAGTGGGTTCATCCGGTAATTGTTAATTATTCAATTAAAAAGAATCCACAAACCAGAAAACAACAGCAACAAATTTTCTCAGTTCTCAGTCAATCTCTACAAACCATGTGAACCAGAGACTTTAAGACTGATAAGGTGGGGTTGTTTTTCATTTTGGTTTTTTTTTCTTATTATTTGAAGCTTGGATTTGAACTTCTCTTAGGTGAACATACAAAAGTTTTTCATGTTGTAGTCATTGTCATTAGCACAAGATCGCCACCATTTCCTAATTTAAGGTAGGTAATATGTTGTTCTCTCACATTAAGTGGAGAAGAATTTCCTTGATTTCAATCCAAAAATTTTCGACAACAATGTGGTAGTACACAGTCATCCAATTTCTGCAGAGGATGCCACAGATATCCTGTTGCTGTAGCTGCTTCGCTGCCTGAGAGGCCAGGCAGGCACTGCGCAGAATCATGAGAGTATGTGATGTTTGAAAGCAATGAAAGTGTTTGCCAAGGAGACTGTGTACCACCAATGTTGAAATGAGTATAATTGACCTAATGAATTGCATAGCAATATCCCTGCACAGCTTGAAAAGTTTTAAAAGATTTTATCTTTAAATTAACATTATTGTCTGTTAATAATTCTTGAAGACATAATTGGGCTTGATTTTGTTTTCTTTGAATAAATTGTTTATTCGTGTGATGAATCGACATCTGGGTTGGCTTTGGCCTAATGAGGAAAATATTTTGTTGCAGAGAGTTTTAATTCTTTAAAATTATTCTAAAACATGGTTTCAGAAAAACTTCACTCTCTCTACCATTAAAGTAATTTTAGAAATTAAAACTTTTATCCCTTCCAGAAGCTATCTTTCTGACCAAGAAGGATGGAAGTTCTGTATATAGCATTTTCTTTTTCTTTTTTTTTAATTTTTTGATTCATCTTACTCTGTTTTTAAAATACTTTATTTATTTATTTTTAGAGAGGGGGAAAGAGAAGGAGAGAAACATAAATGTGTGGTTGCCTCCCACGTGCCCTACTGGGGACCTGCTTTGATTCTTGTGTGTGTGCCATGACTGGGGATCAAACCTAAAACCTTGGCATATAGGGACAATGCACTAACCAAGTGAGCTACCTGACCAGAGCCTCGTGCTGTTTTCTTTTCACGGCAAAACATTAAAATGAATGATTTGCTCATACCATCTATATTTCCTCATGCATATCTACTTAACTATTTGCGAAGTATGGCTTCTATTTTGTACCTCTACTACAATGACATTTACAAAAGCCAATTATCCTCCTCTTTTTCGCCTCTGGAACACTTAATACTTTTGAAATCTTCACTCATTAAAATGCTTTTTTTGCCTCATGGACACTGATATATACAGGGTCTCATATATTCTAATAGTCCTCTTTTTAGGACTAACAAACACATACGTATACACTTGTATTCATGTGCAAACACACACACACTGCACACACACACAAGCATATATACCATGTAATTCAGGTGTCCATAAATAGTGTTAAATTTTTGTAGTTCAACTTTATTGTTGTTTTAAGACACAATTTTTTCTGATGACAGAATATGTTATTTTGCTTATTTATATGTCAGTTCAGGATTTCTACTCCTTCTGTCCTTGAAGGTCATATATATTTGTACTTTTTATATTATGCCCATTGTAAATTATTGGGCACTGCATGCCATTTTCTTTAATTTCCAGTGGCATGGTAATTACAAAATAATGCAAAACATTGCAGAGCTTGAAGTTTCTTAGGGTAAACAGATACAATGAGGACATTTTAATTCTCTACTCATGTCTCTAAATTGCAGGGATTCTATTGCTCCCATAGAAGCTAACCACCATGGTTAAGAAGACATGACCACTAGTTCAGATTTCTGAAAGGAGAGGCTTATGAAGTCAAAAGAGATACAGAAAAAATATGTATATAATGAGATATATATTATTTACACTGCATTTATTCAGAAAACTGAATTAAAGATCATTCTCATGTAATTACAAAGCAGAGGATTTTTTAAGAAAAAAGTCTAACCTGAAATATTGTTGCTCTATATCAAAATACTTATAATAATGATCATGTTAAGATCATTTGACTATTCTATTATAGGCCAAAACTCACAGTTAATATTCTGTCATTCTTATTAACAAAGATTCATAGCATTTTTTGAAAAGTATTAACAAATATTTATACATCTGTATTGAAACACTATCCATTTCTAATGTGAAAATTCAAAGAATAAAAGGAAACCCCACCATGAAGGAGAACAGCTAATATGAAAACAAAATAATTTGTCATTTTTGTAGTAAAAAGAGACCTAAGAGCTAACTTTAAATTACCCCACATGCTCAATGCCTTTGAAGCTGAATCTTGTATGTCACTAGGTTGACTATGACAGAAGTCTTTAAGGAAGGATTACTATATAATTCAATTGTCCCCTCCAATTTCTCAGCTACATGGATTTCATTAGATCCTTTTAATTTCTTTCTCCAGGTTTACCCTTGTCTAATCCATTCCTATCACACTTTGATCCAACACATTGCCTTAAGTAACTTCCTTTTTCTCTGTTGTTAAAACAAATCATATGATTTCAGGATAAACATGTGTGGTCTTGGGCTTTTTTTCTTTATTGTAAAAATTATGTTCAAGTTGAAAAGTTACCTAAATGGAAACCATAGGAATATGTTGTTTTAAATGAGGGGGGTGGAGTAAGACATTTGGAAAAGACTGTGAACTTTCTTCACTCATTAACACACTTTTCATCATTACACTTTTACCCTTTGTCCATAAAGTGATTTCTGTATTTAAATATACACCAAAACTCAAAACATTTATATCTGCTTTACCCAACACCTGGTACATCTTCTGTTAGTGTGTGAGAATCTTCTTATTGCTATTGCATGCATGCTCTGGAGAACCTGCTTGAGTATCTCACAATTACTTCTCAAAATCATTAGGGCTTGGAAATGGGTTTTTAATTGTTTCCTTTTCCATTATCATTATTTTGTCTATGGTAAGGGAAAGAAAACATTGATGAAAGTACGCGAGAAGCTTCTTCAATCAACACTTCACTAACCCTCATTATTACTTATTCATTCGTGCATAGTTGGACCTGTGTAATTCTTGGGATAAGTGTGTAACTGCCTATATCAGTCATAGTTATGGTATCATTGACAGAGAATACTTGCTGCTTGGTGGTCACTAATAAGCAGTTACATTTTTATTATATGAATTTTAATGCTATCTACCATGCTATTCATTCTTTCTAGGGTGTGGATATCTTATAAAGATATTTGCCTTAGTGTCTTTTAATCCCAAACTATGGGACCTTGCAAAGTCTTACACCACTATTATTATCTCTCTGTGTCTGTGTTCCCATCTTTGTACATTTTTTTTGGTTTTATCATCACATTAAAGTCTTTTTTTAGATCCCAGAATATTATTTCCAAAAATTTTGTCAAGTTTCTGGTAATAAGTAGCTCATATCAAGGATTTTAATGCTTTTTTAATTATTATTTTGAAGTCTTACAACACTGTATTTGCAGTTAACACAATACTATCCAGTGTCAGCAGACATTTGCTTAGAACTATCCAAAGTATACCTGTCTGGAAAGTATTCTAAGAATACAAAAATGCTATAATTTCTTAAAATATGTAATACCACTGCTGTGATTTGGCAAGGATAAATGGCATCCAAAGATAATGTTTTTGTACCCTCTGTGTCTATACTTTAAATACAATGGACCTGAAAATAAATAAATCAATAAATAGTGAATGCACAGTGAATTTATTCATTTAGCATAACAAATATAATGTTTGCAAGGCAAACTTGAAAGATTCTCGGATTCATGCAACAATATTTCCCAAGGGTCTAGGTCCATTTGAGCACAGTTCTTGAATCTAAGGCTAGATAAAGTTATTTTTAGGTACTTCAAAGTGAAGAGTAGGCATAATCATTCTTGTCTCCATTTTGGGATGCTTATGGTTGGTATTTACATTATTCAGAGTAAAGCAAGTACAAAACATACCAGTCTGTCCCAATAATATAGAGCGTTTTTTAATGCGAAAATTGTGGTACATAATTACAGTAAAAGATTGATCCAGGTGGCAATGAGAAGAATTAATGAAGCAAGGAAACTGAAACTCCATTTTGCACATCATGCTAAAAAATCAAGGTCCAGGGAATTATGAGAAATTATAAAAAGAGAAATTAATCTTGTCTATGAGATTAGTGAAGGCATCTTTAACTAATTTACCTTTGTGCTTGGATTGAAAAGATAAGTAGTTTATAGCAAAGTATGCATGTGTATTGAGGTTAAATATAGATAGAAGGGAGGTGTATTTCATAATATTATATATACCATATTTGTACCATTAAAAATATTTTATTCTACTTTGAAGTTTTTCAAAAAATGTGCCATAGATGGTATCTCTTGCTTAGTTAAACACTATTCTCTACCTATCATCAAAGAATAGGAAATGATTGTGTATGGGTACTGAATTCAAGGGAAGGAAGTGTGTGTTAGGAGTGGTGTTGAGGGAAGGACAAAGAAAGTGGATTTTGCTTCATCGAAAATATTTAATACCACTGTTGGTTAATCAACCACAGCTAGTCTCATTGCCTCTGAGTATTGTAGGCAGTGTCTTTTACTGTTTCTTTTTTAAGAAAGATTTTATTTATTTATTTTTAGAGAGAAGGGAAGGGAGGGAGAGAGGGAGAGAAACAATGTGTAGTTGCCTCTAGTGTACCCCTAACTGGGGACCTGTCCCACAACCGAGGCACGTGCCCTGACTGAGAATCAAACCAGTGACCCTTTCGTTTTCAGGCCCACACTCAATCCACTGAGCCACATCAGCCAGGGCAAACCAAGACAATTATAATAATTGAAAATAACTATTGGCGGTTTGTGTTCAACAGAGGCAGCTTTGGTCTAATCATGCATCATGGTGGTAAATTACACTGGTCCTAACTAAATTGTAATACATTCTCCTGGAATGTTTAGAAATATTTGCAGAGTCTTTCAGAGTGCTGTGGTTCCACATTAGCAAATGGGACAATATCCAGCATAAGATATTGAATAGTATTGAATAGTATTGAACATGTTCTAGTTTTAACTATGGAATGGGAAATAATACTCAGGATATATAAACAATGAATCTTCAGATTATAACCGTTATTAATTTATTTGAAATGTATTGTCTTTTCTGCTCTATCTTTTGTTTCTAAATTAAGTGGCTTCTGTCAGGAGAAAAGAAGAACTACAATTTAGGACAGTATACTGCTAGCCCGGGAAAAAGAAAGTGATCTCTATAGTGTCCTTTGCCAGTCTGCAATGTAATATAATACTCATAATTTCACTGCTTACATGCTTATCAGTAAGTAACAACACAGACATCTCTGCACTGAATTTTAAAACTTCTATGACACATACACATAAAGAGAAGCTACTAATGAATTTGGAAAAAGTATCCTTTTTATAACCTTTCAGGTACAAACTTCTCAGCAATTAAAGGGGAATTTGGAAAATAATTTATATTAAGTATTGGTTAAGAAAGAAACATTCTCACAGTCTAGTAGTAATTTTTTATCATATATATCTCACCTGGCAAGGGAAACAAAAGAAAAAATAAACAAATGGGACTACATCAAACCAGAAAGCTTTTGCACAGCAAAGGAAACCATTAACAAAGTAAAAAGACAACCCACAGAATGGGAGAACATACTTGCTGACACATCTAATAAGGGGTTAATATCCAAAATTTACAAAGTACTTAAAAAAACAATTAAAACATGGAGAAAGGACCTGAATAGACACTTCTCCAAAGAGGACATACTGATAGCCAATAGACATATGAAAGATGCTCAATGTCACTAATCATCAGAGAGACGCAAATTAAAACCACAATGCAATACCACCTCATACCTGTCAGAACAGCAATCATCAGAAAATCAACAAACAACTCTAGGTGATGATGTAGAGAAAGGGGAACCCTTTTGTACCGTGGGTGGGGATGCAGATCAGTCCAAGCACTGGAAAGCAGTATAGAGAAACCTCAAAATATTAAAAATGTATCTGCCTTTGACCCAGTGATCCCACTTTTGGGAGTATATCTGAAGGAACCCAAAACACAGTAATTTGAAAGAACATAAGCACCCCCATGTTCATTGCAGCATTGTTTACAATGGCCAAGATCTGGAAGCAGCCCAAGTGCCCATCAATAGATGAGTGGATAAAATAGCTGTGGCACATTTACCCAGTGGAATACTACTCAGTCATAAAAAGAAAATTTTACCCTTTACAATAGCATGGATGGACATGGAGAACATTATACTAAGTGAAATAAGCCAACCAGAGAAAGACAAATACCATATAATCTCACTCATATGTGGAATCTAATGAACTAATAAGGAAAATGGGGACAGACTCATAGATAGAGACCATGATGACAGCTGAGGAGGGAGAAGTTGGGAGCAGAGAGATGAGCTAAAAGGAAAAAAGACTCATGGACACGGACAACAGTGTGGGGATTGCTGGGGGAGGGGGGTGTAAGGGGCCTAAATGGTAATGAAAAAATACAATAAAGGTTAAAAAATAAAAAAATATAAACAAAAAAAGAAAGGTATTCTCACCACCTAGTATAATCCAGATGAAAAACAATGGCTTCTGGCAGCTTGAATTGTTTTCTCTCAGCTTAAGTTCCATATAGATTAGAAACATGATTAACATCCGCTCAATTTCGTTAGAATATCGAATGATAATGGTTGTGTTAAACTTGTGAAAAACTTAAATTTTAAAAAAGATAATGATCCAAAACTTCCAACATTATTCAATTATTTCAATGAAAGAATACGCATTATGTACCATGGCTTAGAAGAGCTATTTATTTTATATTACACACTAATAATTGGAACATGTGTGTTCTGTCAATTAATGGCAAAAGGGAAAATGCCTCATTTGCTATGCCTTTAAATCATATTTTCATTCAATCAGATGAAATCACAGTTGTTATAGTTTTTAATGTTCATTCTAATGGTTTTAAATGCACAGCTTTGCAATGTAAGCACAGAAAAAATAGATAGTGGTGTCATAGTTAAGCCCCATAAATATAAAATTATGACAAAATGTCACATGTTATGCATAGCTCAATGGAGCAAATTAAGATAAATGCAGTTCAGCCCTATTGGCTTCATGCTGCAGCTTTACTGACAGTTTGTTGTTTCTGTTTTGTTATGATAAAGAATTACAACATTTGTGCAAGTTTACCCTCTGTATCTAGGCAAATTTTTTATGAAACTGTCAAAGTTGTCTACCACTCACTTTTAACTCATGAATATACATATTTTGTGGAAAGATTTCAGAAAAGATGGTATGAATCAATCATAAAAAATGTCCTTATGGCAATAAATCTACACCTCAAATGTTTCAAGTATTGCTTACTTACAGGCAAAGAGAAAAAATAAATCATTATAAAACCTGAAATTTGTGTGACTTAAGATATAGTCATCTAACCCTAAGTCTGAATGTTCTCTAAGGTATGAATCACTGCTTCAGATTGATCCATCATCCAGATACCAATTTATAGTGAACACAGTTCCCAGGTGACCACAGTGTGGGAAGGGAGAGACTGGAACACAGTCATCTGTTCTTAAATCCATGGTCCCAGAAGTGACACATACCACTTCCCCCTTCAGCCCATTGGCCAGAAGTAGTCACTTGATCTAGATGAACTAGAAGGTGTCTAGTATATGTAGGGCAGGGCGGAGGTATTCCATGACCACTAAATATCTCTGCCACTTTTCTCTAGGATAGAGCTTTTAAAATGATGGATTTTGACAAAATTGATGGATTTGGTTAAAATTCAGATGCCATTGCAGTAGATTTGAGGTATTAACTAAAATTCTTCATTTCCAACAATGTCCCAAGTGATGCTTATGCTTCTGGTTTAGATACACATTTTAAGTAGCAAGATCCCAGGATAAAAAAAAATATTATATATATTTCTGAGCCATAGAGCATGTGAATGCTCAGTTTTACAACTAGTATGAAAAACTGTATTGACGTGTTTGAAACAATTTACACCCCCTGCCAGTAATTTATAGGTTCACTATTAATTTGTATTCTCATGAACACTTGGAGTTTTCAGACATCTCTATTTGTCATCAGTCCAATGCATATAAAAGCAAATCCTATTGTAAAGTCAATTTGCCTTTCTCTGATCACTGAAGAATTTTTGCTTTGTTTCATATGTTTGTTTACCATTGGTGTTTTCTTTATTTAAAGTGTCCGTTTGTGTCTCTCTTAGATTGTGGCTCCCAGAAGCAGACCTTCTGTTGGGGATTCACATAATAGCATTTTCTCAGAAAATGTTCCAAGGAGACATTTAGCAGTGTGGTTCTGGGATCTGGAATGGAAAAATGAACATTCACGCCAGTACGCTGACCTCCTTGGTTCAGAGGTGCCCCCAGGGCACCACAATCTCCCCATTATCTTCTCTTCCCCATGCAAACAAACCAATGTCTACAGGCTGACCTCATTAACCGAAAGAAAGAAAGAAAGAAAGAAAGAAAGAAAGAAAGAAAGAAAGAAAGAAAGAAAGAAAGAAAGAAAGAAAATTAAATGCTGGCTTTTGGGAATGAAATCCTTAAAATGATAAGGGAGTGCAGAAAGGACATGGACAGAACAATTCAATATCTCTTCCCATTTTGTATTCAGTTGTTTTTCTCAGACTTATTATTTTTATATATTTGGATCCTTAACCTCTTTCTATTCTTTGTGTTTCAAATGTCTTCTCTAAGACAATTATTTATATTTTCACTTTCAATAAATATTTTGATGAATTCAAGTTCTTGATTTTATTGTTAAATTTATAAAACTTTAAAAAATGGACATTGCTTATTGAGTCTTCTATAAGATACACAATGCATATCAAGTAGAATAAATAAAAGTAAGATGCTACCAAAAGAAAAAATATACATTTGTGATTGGCTCAGTAGCAGGGTAAGAAAACTAAAATTAGAATATGGAAAATTTGAATTATGAAAAGGCAAAATATATAGTTTTTAAAGTAGCCTATAACTTCTTATTATGCATATTTTGTGTTTACTGAGTCTGTGGCATTAAAGAAAGTAGTTGAGAGAAGTAGAATGGATGCTGTGTTTTAGATAGAATTTACTGCATTTGTTTGGTACTTCAACTTTTTTATGCATCTTTGTTGTTCATCCATTATTCTCCTGAGCTTGGTGAACAACTTTATAACCACTACTTTATCAGTTGTATTCCTTTCCTCCATATCCTTAAGGTCTTTTTGGAGGGTGGGGGTTGAAGCTTGTTCTCTCATTTGGAACACATACCTTTGTGTTCTCATTTTGCTTGATTCTGTTTTTGTTTCTATGTATTAGGTGAAATAGCTACCTTTCTCAGTATTGAAAATCTGGCCTTGTTTCCATGATGGTCCTTTTTGTTCTAGCTCTTGGTTTTGTTCTAACACTTGCCCTAGCTCTTGGTTTTCTCTCAAACCTTTGTGATTGTCCAGTCCACCTGAGTTGTCATTGATATGCCTGATACAGAGACATCTGACAAGATTGCATAAGAGGAGGTTGCCTGTGGCAATGGCAAAGAGTCTAGGATGGAATTGGCTAATAAACTGGATACCTCCAGAGTGCATGGAATTATGGGCCACAAGATTTAAAATAAAAGAGGGCAGAGACCAGCCCTCAGACTGTCTTCCTCAAGGATGCCTGATGGTCCTGCTGCAGCCGCCTGTGTTTCCCAAAGAATGGTGTTTCGGATGGGAAGGAACTCCCCATGCAGCCCAGGATCAGGCCAGCCTGGCAGAGGGTGGCAGGGTTGTTCTCCTTTGGCTGTTCTGGAGGGGACAGGCTTTGAGGCCTGCCTTTCTTCCCACATTGTGTAGCTTTTGCGTCTTATGTTGTTTTAGTTTGTAAACTAACCCTATAGAAATAAGATAATTAAAAACTAACAGGAGGAATAATATGACTAATGCATGTGGAAAGCTGTTATCCCAAAGCTGTGTAGCTTTTGAATAAAGACTCCTTTCCTTTCCCACCAAACCTCTGCCTCCAGAATTTTGCCTGGAGGTTGGTGGCCCAGGGCAACAGGACTTAACTTGTTGTTCAGTAACATGCCCCCATGGAAGGAGTACAACAGTGTATCAGTGTTCCAAAGGAAGCTATTTCATTTAGCCAGACCCTCGCAGCAGCTTCCATACCATAGAATCAATAGTATACACCTTTATACAGTCCTATGGAGGCCCAATCATTATCCCTGCTGAACTCCAGACCAGCAGATCTGGAAATGTGCACTGGGCAACAGTTGCCAAAATAAGGACCCCATAGGGGTGCTTAAGCTTCTTTCTGGGAGTACCTCCTTAGCCTTTAGGTATGTAAGAAGCCTAGAGCCTGTCCCTCAAGCTGAATCTTCAGACTAAGCAAATAGACCTCTTTTCACCTGAAGGCTAGGGATGTGCTGCACTCTGCTGTTTGTACAGTGCCCTGGAAATGGTAGCCCATGAAGAAATCTTTTGGATTGTTCCAGTCCTGTGAAGCTCAGTTTCCAGGAGCAAGCAATCAAGAGGTGTCCCCTGTGTGGATTGCATGGGCCTCCTGACTTTAGCAAGGCTGTTATTGGTAGGGGACTGGGCTTGTGTACTGATTATAGGAAGGCCATGGAAAAATATGTTGGCTGTGCATGTCCATGAGCTTAGCAGGGCAGTGAGAGAGTATTTCATCTCTGTGAAGCTGGCTGAGAATAAGAGAATGCCACAAATGCATCTGCTCACCAGCCCAGACAGGACATGAGGAGTTTTTGCAACTTCTCAGCTTCCTGGACTTTAACTAGGGAGCAGGAGAATGCTCTGATTTTTCACACTTGCCCATCCATCTGGGAAGCCGAGAAGTGTTAAATTGCCAATGTAAGAAAGTCTAACCTTGTACAAAATTTCTATGAAAATTTATTTGAGCAGAACAGAGGTTATGCGGATAAAGTGATATACAAAGTGATGTGGATACTGACCTGCAGTGTCCGCAGCATTATGGATGAGATACAAGACAAATTCACACAGACTATTGAGTCCTGTGGAGGAAAAGGGACAGTGCAGCCACTCTCTCAAGAGAAGACACCTCTGAGAGCTTCAGCCACTCTCTCAGTAGGAGAGCACCCCAACACTTACCTTGACTGGCTTTTATTGGATACAGGCAAAGCTCGTTAATCATGATCAGGCAGTAAGGATCAAACAATAGATAACATACAAAGAACTCTGAGGGCCTATTTTGAGTCAGGGTCAGATAGTGAAAGGGCCTTAAAACTTTGAGGAACAAACCCACTTCCTTCTTGGACCCTTATCATTTGATTGAGAGCATTCTAAACAAAGCAGGCTTCACAGGATTTTATGCATTCTTTCTTAGGCCTGATCACACGGAGAACCTGCCCTTTCCAGCACAGGACTGCACTGCTCTCTAGCATTGTTTCGGGCTTATGTCAGGCAGGGGAAGTAAGGCAGCCAAGAGATTAGGAGACTTCTCACAGGCAGAATGAGGACTCAGGCTATGTCAAAGCTGAGGGGGGAATGTCCATCACCCCCTTTTGCTGTAGCCCCCCAAGTCCTTCCTTAGGGCCTCCACATGATCGTGCCTGTCTTAGGTCATTCCCCCCTTGGGGAATCTTACCCAGCATTGGCTAACTGATCAAGCATCGGGGGCCAGTTATGGATGAAGTAAAAGGAGCAGAAGCTGTGTCCCTGCCAGAGAGATAAACCTTGTCTCCTTAGTGGCTCACAGTCTGAAGGTCGCCCACTCACCCTTAGCCATGGGGCAGTTACAGCTCTTGAAACCACGCAGGGCGGTTCCCAACAGGAAAGATCACAACAGACTGAGAAAAACGTTTCCAAGAAATGACAGTTTGCAGGTGAGTAAGGAAAATTACATGAATGTGGGAGAAAGCAAGGTCAGGATTGGATTGCAGGATAGTTAACAAGATGATGTTCTCTCTTTAAGGTGGTCACCTGTTAAAAGGAGAAGTTTGAAAACAGTCATTTTTAAAGGTGTGTTAACCTAGATGCACAGGAACAATGGGCAGGTCTTGCCTAAGGCAAAAATAAGATTTTTACTAAAGGAGTCAGATTTCTGAAATGTGACTATGCACCAAGGGTTGAGGTCAAATTTTCCCAAAAAGAAAAGGGCAAGTAAATGAAAAACAGTCAAACCTTATGGTCTTGGTTGCAAAAAAACACTCTGGATTATTTCTACCCTATAAACTATGGTGATCTAAGTTTTGTTCTGTCTCATTTTTTTTCTGTATTTGGCAACAAGTATAACATTTACATAAACCATAAAAAGGATATTGAAAATTATCTTACACATGTTCTGTAGCTTGGCAATATTTGAAGACGTTTCCTCAATAATGTCAGCGTACACATTCTTTCATGCAATTTAAGTTCACCTTCGTTGCATGGGGATGCATGAAGAAATGTAAACCCAAGAACTGGGGTTGCCATGGAGCCAAAAGGACCAAGTAGCCATCTTAGGTTTCCCATGGTCCTGACAATTTGTTTAATTTGTAACCATTGTTTATACATACAATATACGCTAGAAGTATTTCCTCCCTTATTTTCCAGTATTCCCCATGAAATTTGCCATAAAAGACACATATTTTAACATGTCCCAGGGGACTTTTTGGAACACTGCCAAGTTATTTCTACATATATTGAGATTTTAATCCTTCAAACCTCAATTTCTAATGAAAACTAAGAAGTAAGCAATTAATACTCCTTAGCTTGGCAGATTTATGAAGACACTTTATAACTTCTAGAAACATATTTCACAGACATAAAAACCAATTATTAACATGCTTATTTTTGTAAAATCTGGTATAAATACACGTGTTTTACTTAAACCAACACACTTAAGTGAGCTTTTATTTACTAAGGATTACTCTTAGAGCATGTGAACTTGAAAAGCATGAGTTAGTGTCTATATTTTTGAAAACTGTAGAATGTTCAATCTTTATAAGTGCTTGTCTTTAATTTTAGTAATATGACACAAGGTAAAAAATTATCTCACATTTACAACATCTATATATGTATATAATATATGTGTAAATACTACACACACACACACACACACACACACACACACACACACACACAGAGCCACAAACAGACTCCTTAGCCATGCAAAAACCTCAGTAGTTTAGAAAAGAATAGTTGGATCCAAATTTTACTCTGGAGGCATTTGCAATTTATATCTGTCCTTGACAAGTAAAGTTCCAAATGACCTGAGCCGTTTTAAAATAATCACAGTCATTTTTAATAACGACAAGAATTGGGTTGACTCCTAAATGACATCATAAGTTTATCAATTCATCTAATTCCTCCTATTGAAGGTTCTAGAGACCAATTAAACATTTTTCCCATTTATTCTGCCCGATTTTATAGCTGACACTTTGTAATTGTGTGTGCAAAAAAAAAAAAAAAAAACTTTAGAAATACCACAGGATTCTTATCTCAACTGTCTTAGTATTAAATGGGAGGCTGACTGTCATGGGACTTATCAGCCTTCAAAGCATGATTTCCCATATTAATTTTGAGACTGTAAGGTCTAAAAAATGAATAAGGAGAATAATCTTTACAGTCACATCTCTTGGCCAGCCAAATGCAGCAAATATACTTATAAGAGCTCTTTACAACCCAGAGGAAATTTTTCCTACAGTGTACTCCACAAAGATTCAGTTTTTTTAAAGATTTTATTTATTGCCCTGGCTGGTATGGCTCAGTAGATTGAGTGCCAGCCTGTGAACCAAGGGGTCACTGGTTCAATTCCTGGTTGGGGCACATGCCTGGGTTGTGGGCCAGTCTCTGGTGTGGGTGGGGTGTGCGAGAGGCAGCTGGACATTGATGTTTCTCTCTTTCTCCGTCCCTTTCCCTGTGCCTAAAAATAAATTACAAATCTTAAAAAAAGTATTTATTTATTTATTTATTTATTTATTTATTTAGCTATACCCAAGAATAACAGTTTGTAGTTTCTTCTCTGCATTTTATAGTAATGAAGGTGGGAGAAAGCAAGGCAGGGATCAGGTGACAGGCTAAGGTTATGTGCCCTTTTGAAGGGGGTCATGCTTTAGAAGGATGGGTCTGAAAGGGGGCATTTCAAAGGTGTGTTAACTTAGATGCACAGAAGCAATAGACCATACTGGCTTCAGGCAAACATAAGTCTTTCACTGAAGAAGTTATAGGTGGAGGGCACGACTACCCACCATGACCTGCCTAGTTAGGAATTTATGATAGGATCACTGTGTGAAGTTTCTTTCCATAGAACTTGTTTTTTGTTTTGTTTTTTAATCTACAATTGGAAATCTTAATTAAAAATAATAATTAGAATAAAACATGGCTAGCAGAATGAAATTTTGGCAATGGTGGAATAAAAGATTTTCAGCCTCCTAACTTCAGAGGGCACTGATTTTGACAACCACTGATGGATAAGAGGATATTTATGGAAATATGGAAATCCAGTGAGGACATTGTAGCACACCATTTGAGCAAAAATTCTGAGGTGTTGAAGAATGTAACAAGAACTTACACTTTACTCACATTACTTCTCCACATCGCAGCATAGTTTGATGCCAACAGATATCCCCTAAGCCCATGATTCCCCCCATGAGCAAGAGTGAGAGTTTGTAAGCAAAGGCCCAGCTTCTCCAGCTGTGTGGATCCTGCCAAAGAGGACCACTTTTACTTGAACCCACCCAGTCATGAGCTGCCTGAGTTTCAGAACTGGTGGAGAGTATATAACCCAGGACTCAGAATCCTACATCCTCCTTCTCACATCCTACTAGATGCATGCTGTATAAGCCAGTGGGAAAACCTTCCTGGCAGATGCTTCCAGTGGCCCACAAGCATGACTGATGTTCAGTGTGCTTCACCCACACACATCCGTGCACGGTGGCCAGCTCCTTGTGCATGCCACCATGGGTGGTGAGCACAAGTCTTTGCAGATGTTTACTGAGCAAGCACAGAAAGTCATCAGAACTCCATAGAACTGAGAGAAAGTGCATAAATCTGAGCAGTTAGCACCAGCATAGGAAAAGCAAATACAAGGTTATCGGCACTTAGCCTGGCTTATCAGGACTGAGCGAAGGTATTTAATCTTAATCAATCTCTTTCAAAAAGCAACAGCAAGTATGTATCCGAAGAAGCCTGAGAAAGCCTCAGACTCTCTGAGAGAACTGACTGAAGTCAGGTGAAGAGCAACATAGGACTTCAACAAACATGAAAAAGCAATGAAACATAACACCACCAAATAACATAGTAAGTTTCAAATAATTCATCCTAAAGAAATGGAGGACTGTCATTTGCCTAATAAAGAATTCAACACATTGGTTTTAAGGAAGCTCAGTGAGCTACAAGAAAACAAAAACACAAAATTAAATAAAATGATGAAAACAATCACATACAAATAAGAAATTTAAAAGATGTATATAAATCATAAAAAAATCAAACAGAAATTCTGGAACTCAATAATGCAAATAATAAACCTAAAATGCAGTAGAGGAAGATATATTTTAGAAAGTTGAGTGAATATAATGAAGTTGTGATTTTATTGACACATAAGAAATCACCAGCTACTGAAAGATTTTTAGTTATCTCTTCTGACCCAAAATAAAATTTATCTCACCTGTACTATTACTCAATTGAAATTAGCTTATTCATGCTTTTATAATAATTATTAAGGTGACTAGAAAATTTATATTCACCTATCATAATCTGTATCTAATTGGAAGCTAGAAATTAAAAAACTTGGGCCATTTTTCTCTTTCCTGTTAAGGTCAGCTTCTACATCCTCAAATTTCCAGGACATCCACAACTTCTCAGCTGGTAACATTTTCTATAAACCTTAGTCCTTGTGCCAGATAACTAAAATACAAGTTTCTTAATAATGGCATGGTAACAAACCTAGAAAAGAAAACACTCACAAAAGTATTCTCCTCTAACTTACTGTGACCTAAATTGGAGCTGGTCGTAGTCTTTTGTGAAAGAGTTTTTGTCTATTTCAAGAGCTATATATTGGATTCATCTGTGCCCTATAATATTTCCTGGCTATTGATTACAAGGAAAGTAAGCAAAGTCTTCACTGTTCCATTGTAGTATACTTCCACTTAGTTATAATGTGGAGAGAGTCCTTGGAGAGATCTCCCAGATTGCAATGACAAGATTGCATTTTCTGGGTATAGAGAAAATGGAATGGTTGAAGCACTCAAATGGGCTGTAGCGGCCACGATGGTCCTTGAGTATGATAAGCCAGATTGCAATGAGGTATGTATGGCTTTTGGAGGCAGCCTTCTTAGTTAAAGGAGACAAGATTAGTTCCTGGGAAAAGCAATGCTCTTAAAATGACAAGAAGTTCACTTTAAAAATACCGTTTAACTCAGTACAGGAATGAAGAATTTTAGAAAACTGTTTGGCGGAGAGCAAAAATGGAGTATACAATTCAGAAGAAACTGTAATAATTATGTTTCTTTCTAACCAAGACGGTGTATTCTCATGCCCCCAGGTTTTTCCCTTAAAAATAAAAAGTTAGTGGCAGTATTAACTGCACCTGCTTTTATTTTTAATCTCATAACTGAGCATTAATTTATTCAAAATTGCAGTTTTTCTATAGTCAGAGAGCTATAATGTATATTCCAATTATCTTTAATTTTTATAAAATTCTTATGAAAGAGTTAAAATTTGGTGTCTCTAGGGCTGTGTTTGGATAGTCATTGTTGAGAGAGGAAAATAAAGAGGGTCAGGTTGAGGTTAAAAATAAAATGTACTTTCATGGGCTCCTTCATTTCTCTGTATTAAAAAAAATACCTAACATAACCACTATTTTGTTTTCTTCATATTTACTTAGTTGATCACTTACAAATAATTTTTACAAATAATACTAGAATATTTATGTGGAAACAGCAGTATTGGTAACTGAAAAAAGGCAGTGTAAATAGATATCATGTGAAGGACTATTATGATAGATGTAACACATTGTACACTTGGAAAGTTCCATTTGGAAACAGAATAACATCGAATTTAAGAACACAGGTTTTAAAATAAGATATGCGCCTCGTGAACAGATACTTCTCCAAGGTGGACATACAGAGGGCCCAGGGACATGTGAAAGGATGCTCAGCATCACTAGTCATCAGAGAGATGCAAATTAAAACCACAATGAGATACCACTTAACACCGATGAGAATGGCCATCATAACCAAGTCAACAAACAACAAGTGTTGGCAAGGTTGTGGAGGACAGGGAACCCTAGCGCACTGTTGGTGAGAATGCAGACTGGGGCAGCTACTGTGGAAACAGTATGGAATTTCCTCAGAAAACTAAAAATGGAACTGCCTTTTGACCCAGGAATTCCAGTGCTGGCATTATACCCTAAGAATCCTGAAACACCAATTCAAAAGAACCTACATAACTCAATGTTCATAGCAGCACCGTTCACAATAGCCAAGTGCTGGAAACAGCCTAAGTGCCCATCAGTCAACGAGTGGATCCAAAAACTATGGTACATTTACACGATGGAATGCTTTGCAGCAGAAGGAAAGAAGGAGCTCCTACCCTTCGCGACAGCATGGATGGATCTGGAGAGCATTATGCTAAGTGAAATAAGCCAGGCAGTGAAAGACAAATACCATATGATCTCACCTATAAGTAGAACCTCATCAATAAAATGTACATGCAAGTAAAATACAACCAGATACATTGAAATAAAGAACAAACTGACAGTGACCAGAGGAGAGGGTAGAGGGATAATAGGAGATAGTGGGGGGGAGGGGCATCAGGGAACATGTATGAAGGACACATGGACAAAGTCAAAGGGGGTGGGTTCAAGGGTCGGAGGCAGGGATGGGTGGGGCAGGGGGCATGGTAGGGTGAAAATGAAGGCAACTGTACTTGAACAATGATGAAACAATTTAGAAATAAAATGAAAAAAATAAAATAAAATAAAATAAAATATGTGTTTCAAATCCCAAACCAACTAGATCAACTACTCACCTACTGTGTGACATTAGACAAGTCATTTCAGAACTCAGAGCCTGTTTTTCACCCGCAAACTGAGAATAACAATACCTACCTATTCCACATGGGTACTGGGTAAAAAATAGGATAACATACACATACACTATGAGAACACCTGCTTCTTTTGTTTTAATTATTATTTTTAATGACTTTATTATTTTCAGTGACATTTTTGGAGGATACAGATTTTCAGGTGTTCAAAACTAAAATTCTGATAGATAAGTTACTTTTTCTTTAAATTTTTTGCAATATGATTATAATACATCTGTTCTTCCTGTTAATGAAATATTTAGATTGCATTAAGTATTGAATATTAAAATGTTGACAAAATCCTTCCTTTCTGGGGTTTTTATGGATATGTAGTGTGTTCAGCATAACTCTGATAGTCTATTCATAGCTTTGTTAAGTTCTGGTGTAATAAAAAAAACCTCTTTTGACTACAATATATCATTGATTTAAACATGACACAGTAGCATTTTAGCAACATTATTATTTCACTTATTTATAGTCATTGGGGATATATTTATCTATTTATCTATTTTGCCTATTTTCCTAGTTTTTACTCCCATAACACTTAGATCTGAAATCTTGATGTGTCTTCTCTTGTATTGAACACTCTTATCAAGTCACTGGGTGAGATTGCTTTTTAAATTTATCCCAAACTTTAATGACCTGCCATCTTTGCTTTATCTCTTAACTTATTTGTACTTTTCTTCTATTATTCAGTATATTTTAAAGAAGAACTTATGTTTCCATGAGACATAGCCTTATCTGTTCAATATACTAAGCTACACAGAACCTTATAATTGTATGTATGCAAGGGACATGCATGTAAATAATTTAATTTTTTGAATAAAAATATTAGTAACTTTTAGAAGTCTTGTTGCAGTTGTCAAATGACCAAAGCTTTCATTCAAAATGGTTAATAAAGTGATCAAGATTTTAAACATCAGGAAAATAGTGTCAAATTTCAAAGTACAAAAAATGCTATAATGTACCTAATACCCTATGAAAATGCCCTGAATAATTCATTCTCTACAAAACTGTGAATATACTTTTGGTTGAGATATATGTTGCCTTTTATATTTATGAAATTCATAGCTGTAGTCTGTTTTTATTTTTCCCCCATTGGTTCAATTTATCCTTTTGTATTTGTTGTAAACCAAGACTGAATTAGAAAATATAGTCCAGTTCTCTCTACCAAGAAGTAATTGTAAAGATTTTGTTTGTTTTATACAGTTGGGAATATTCCACATGATGACATTAAAGGAAAAACTAATAGCAAAGACTTTTGTTTTGATTTGTTGTCAGGGAGCTTTGAAAAAGAACATGAAACATAACACAGCCCAGGTCACTAAAGTGGACAAAAATAAGAAGAAACTTAATATACAAAAAAAGGCTATGGTGGTCCAGGAAGTAAACTCGAAGTGTACTCAAGCCACACAGTATTTTTTTAACGATTTTATTTATTTATTTTTAGGGACAGGGGAAGGGAGGGAGAAAAAGAGGGAGGAAAACATCAATGTGTGGTTGCCTCTCACACACTCCCTACTGGGGACCCGGCCCACAATCCAGGCATGTGCCCTAGACTTAGAATCAAACTGGTGACCTTTTGGTCTTCAGGTTGGAACTCAATCCAGTGAGCCACAACAACCAGGGCCACGTAGTAATTTTTTTTAACTTTCTTTTAATGCCAAGGATGGGGCAAAAAGTTCTACTAGGAAACACAATGGCTAAAGATGCTAACAGGGTAAGTGTGATATGTCAGGGTTGTTTTGTTTTGTTTTGTTTGAGTAAGGTTGATTACATTCCAATATTTCAAAAATGTATTTTAGCTCTACAAATTATATTCTTTGTTGTTTTTTTCTGTTTGCATTTAATCACTGAAGAATAAATTACATTACAGCCAGAGAAGGAACTTGGCATTGAGGCGCAGTGTAAGAGCATAGTGTACTCTTCATGGATGTATAATATATATTATTAAGGAATAATGTAAATTATAATTACTTAGAAGAGCAAAATCATATTGATATAGAATCAGACATTGTCAATTTCCATCCTGGGCACAAAGTAGGTCATTAAAAAATGTTTGCTGAATGAATGCACATCTAAATACAGAAATGCAGTTATGGAAAGCAGCATAAAATACCATGTTTGCACTATTAAAATAAACTAGTATTTTTATTTGAATAATGATATTTGAGGTAAACAATAGTATTTGGAATAATTTAATTTACTTATAAAGTGGATATTGATTTACATTTTTCACCACCAATTTGCTCTGGATTCAGAATATTGGGTTCAAATTCTCTACAACTATTTACTGTGTAGTCTTGAGCTATCTTTTTTATTTCCTTTAAAATGTTTTCAATTGCATTTGACATTCAATATTATATTAATTTCAGGTGTACATCCCAGCAATTACACATTTATATAGCTTAGGAAGTGATCCCCCTGATAAGTCCAGCATGCACTTGGCACCATACATTATTATTACAATATTATTGGCTATCTTTCCTGTGCTGTGCTTTATATCCCCATGACTATTCTGTAACTAGCAATCTGTATTTCTAAATCCCTTCACCTTTTTCACCCATCCCCTACTCCTCTTGCATTTTGGCAACTGCCAGTCTTTTCTCTGTATATATGAGTCTCCATTTGTTAATTTTGTTTTTTAGATTCCATATATAAGTTAAATCATACTGTATTTGTCTTTTTCTGTCTGACTGATTTCACTGAGCCTAATACACTCTAGGTCCATCAATATTATTGCAAATATAAGATTTCATTATTTTTTATGGTTCAGTAATATTTTTTTAAAGATTTTATTTATTTATTTTAGAGGGAAAGGGAGGGAAAAAGAGAGGGAGAGAAACATCAACATGTGGCTGCCTCTCACAAGCTCCCTTCTGCAGACCTGGCCCACAACCCAGGCATGTGCCCTGACTGGGAATTGAACAAGCAACACTTTGATTTGCAGGCCAGCACTCAGTCCACTAAGCCACACCAGCCAGGGCTGGTTCAGTAATATTTCATTTTATTTATGTACCTTAACCCCATGTGCAGAAGAGATACAATAATAGCACCTAGTGTATAGAAGTAATGTGTGAATTACATGACATAATATATTGAAAACATTTAACTGTACCTCATATATTAGAACTCAATGCATTATTTTTATTATC
>PVKU01005014.1:0-132352 GCA_004027475.1 Anoura caudifer
CACCCTCCCTTAGGTCTGTTTTCTGGCCAAACTATGGCAAAGACTCTTCAGACTCAGAAACTCTACAACCGGTGGAAAGAGGTGGGAGTCGGTCCCCCGAAAACACAGAGACCCAGTGAAAGTGTACACACTGGTGATGATATCCTCAGACCCTGCTACTCCGCTTCACTGATGGGATCTGTGCCTGGGGTCCCTAGAGTGGAGACTACAGAATTTTCCTGTTGAGAAAGTGACTACCTGTGGCCACTGCGGAAATGCTTCCTTCAAGAGAATGCCCTGCAGGAAACACAGTCCCACTGAGGCTACCTGTCCCTGGGCTGCATCCAGCCCACGAGTGAGCGTTTCAGGGGCACGAGCCCAACAGGGGACACTTCCAGCGGGCATCCTGTGCTCGGAGATTTCTGGCAGCCTGGCCAAGGCATTCGCACACTGCGCCGCAGGCCTGGGCTCTCCCCGGACACTCGTCCCCTCCCCTCCCCTCTCTCACGTGCCAGACTGCACTGTAGTCTGAGCGGTCTTCTTACATACGCCGGCCCCTCCTCCTTTCTTCTTCACAGGTATCTCCCCCAGGAAACGTCTTACACATCGAACGCCGTCTTGGGGTCTTCTTCTCAGAGGACCTGACAAAGGGGTGCTAAAGTGGTCCAAGAAAAGTGCTGAGGTGGAGTGTGAAGACTAGCTCCTTCGCCACCTGGCAGGCAAGGAAGGTCCAGTTCTAACTGGAACATAGAGCACAGTTAGTCCCTGGAATCTGCTGGAGCAGTGATTCCAGATGATCAGGTATTTAAAGGCTAAGAGGGGAACACCCTGGCCGGGTAGCCCCGTTGGTAGAGCATCATCCTAATACAGCAAGGCTGAGGGCTTGAGCCCTGGTCAGGACACATGTCGGTAAGTGCGGCAACGAATTCTCTCTCTCTCTCCCTCTCCCCCACTCCTCTTCCTCTCCCTCTCTCCCTCTTTCCCTCTCCCTCTCCCTCTCTCCAATTAAAAAAAAATTTTTTTTTAAACTACTAAGAAGGGAAGAGTGGAACAATGCCCACAACCACAGGAAAGTTAGCTAGTAATTACTAATTTATATTGACGCTTTGTGGAGGGATGATAATAAACTGAGGGCAATAAACACAGTTAATGGCTAAATGTGAGAGCTGGAAGAACTCTCTTGTAGCTCACAAACAGGACCTTCGTGGGGCCGGCCCCAGGCTCAGCAAGGGCAGCATGGTCGGGAAGGTGAAGTGTGCCGCAGCCTGGGACACAGACATGGTGGGCTCAGGGAAAGGTCGGAAATCCTCCCCCGCCTCAGTCAGGCTGTTCCCACAGGGTCCGTAGAGTGGGAATGCGAGTAGCAGGGGGCTGGGTGTCCGGGGCTGCTCTGGGGCCTCTCGGGCAGGGAGCTCACCTTGTTCTGAGGTCTGGCCTCGCCCGCAGCCCCTGGGTCCCTGGGAGCTGGCGCGCACTCAGAGTAGTACGGGGGGGGGTGGGGGGGTACGGGGGAGGGGTGAAGGGCCTGGAAGGTGCACTTGCCATTTTTACTGGCCTCTGTGTTGTTCAGTCCCACGAATTCTTTCCTTATGTGACAATGTTAGCAGACTCCTCTTGGGGCTAACCCACCGCACTTCCTCCTATTCTCTGTGCCCCTCTGGTCACCCCTCATCTCCTCATCTCTCCAAAGTTTCTGCTTTTCTTTTTTCTATTTGATAGGCAACTGTGCTCAGAGAAGCTCCCTCAGCCATTGTGTCCGAGTGGCCAGGTCCATTCCCAGGACTTTCTCTGGACTGGGTTCTGGACTGGGTTCCTCCAGCAGGCTGTCCTCTTCCTGCTTCCTCGGTCTTCAATCCCAGAGTTTCTGGCTTCCTCACTCGCTCTCAGCTAAGAGGAGGTCGTCAGGTTCCCTTGAACATGCCCTGAATCTCTGGGCCTTTTACGCTCTCTTCTGCCCTCAACCCACCCCCCAATCTCCTGAGAATGTTCTCTGGGCCTCAGAATTCACTTCCTGCTCTTCTGGGCAAAAAGGGTGCTTATCAGCCCTACTGAAGGAAGAAGGGACGTGGCATATCAGAGGGACAGAAAAAGAAATCCAGAAGGGCTAGAGAAGAGAGAGCAAAGGAAATTGTGAGTAAAGGTGAGCTTGGAAAGGGGGGCTGGGGCTACATGACCCGAGGTCTTTTATTCAGCCTGAGGACTTTGGTCTTTAAGACCAGTAGAAAACCAGTGAATCATTTGGAGTATGGAATAGATACGCTCAGATTTTCATTTTAAAAAAGCAACCTTGGAGGAATGCAGAGGATGTATAAGATGAGGAAGAGAGAAAGCCAGTCAAGAATGGCACAGATGAAAGATAACAGTAATTGGATTCTGGTGAGGGCGATCCAGACGAAGAGCTGCAACTGAAACGGGGAGATTTAGGAGGTGAAATGAACGAGACTCCATAACGACTTGGTCAGGGGTGATGAGGGAAAGACATCAGAGATGACCCCCAGGTTTCTGGCGGGAACACTTGAGTAGCTGGTGGTAACAATCAAAGATAGAGAAGACTGCAGGAAGACTGAGTGGGGGAAAGAAGATGCTCAATGTTTGAGCTTGAGATGTGCTTGAAGCCGCTAAGTGAAGATTTTTAAGAAGTTGGCTGCATATGCTGTTATGGATCATAGAAGAATTGCCCGAGTTGGTGGACAAAATTGGTGTAGTCCCAAGTGTACCCATTTCCTGTCACTGCCATAACAAATCGTCACAATCTCTTAGTGGTTTAAAGCCACAAAGATCTAGTATATGTCAGTTCCAGAGGTCAGAAGTCCAAAATGGGTTTCACATGGCTAAAATCAAGGTGTTGACTAAAATCGAGATGCTGGCTTTTAGGGAGAATTGGTTCTTTCATCTGCCCAGCTTTCAGAGGTCGCCTGCATTCTGCATTCCTTGGCTCATGGCTCCTTCCTCAGTCTTGAAAGCCAGCAGGGTAGCACCTTCAAATCTCTGCCTCTGCCTGTGTGTGTGTGTCTGTCTGTCTCTGTCCTTGCCTCCATCACTGCTTCTCTCTCTCCCCCAACCCCCTCTCTCTTTCCCTTTGACCTCTGCTCCTATTGTCATTTCTCCTGCTATTACCATCACCCTCTGCCCTCCCACTTATAAGAACCCTTGTGGTTAGGTTGAACCCATCCGGATAATCCAGGATAATATATCACCTCAAGATTCTTAACTTAATCACGTCGGCAAAATCCCTTTTGTCATGTAAGGTAACACACTGAATTAGCATGCAGATGTGTCTGGGGGACCATCATACTGTGTACCACAGGTACAGAGACACAACTCTAAAAATTTATTGCATAGGTGATTTTTAAAAATGAATGAGGTCTTTTAAAGGAGATGCTGTTTTCTTCTAATTTGAGAGAATCAAACTCAGAAAGATAGGGAAGTATAATCAATGCATCAAGGGAAATAATGGAATTCACAGTACTGGCGAAACCTAAAAATTATAGGTATTTTTACCCCTAAAGAAATTGTCCTTTTTGAACATTTATAGAAAAGAGAAATTATTCCTGAAACCTGGCATCTTGGGAATCTGTTCCGCAGTTTTCATGGAGGCATTCTAACCTCCAGTTTGGTGGAATATATGGCATATCAAGTCGCCGTTAAGTTGCCGATCCGTAAGGGGGTGCTTCTCCTGGTCTTCTTGCTCTGTGCGCTGTATCTTGATGTTCTTTGCATGACCTTGATACAAAGCGTGTGCAGTCACTGGGAAGGTGACAGAGCTCATGGTTACATCCAATGAGACACTCACAAAAGTTTTTGTTTCTTGCTCCTGTAACTCTGAGATGCACTGGTTGGGAGGTTTCAGCACCCAGGGGAGTTAGGCTTCTATCAGGAGCCACAGCATGGTCCTGAAGGAGAAGCAGCTTTTTTGTAACCCGGTTTTCCCATCATGCCACTCGGCAAACAGACAACAGAAGGGTTAACATCTAGGCTGGGGTGTTTCCCCCTGACTATCAAGAAACAATAGGGTGCTGCCCCACAAAAGTGCAAGAGGGATAAACGGAACCAGGGAATCCCACAGATGTCTGGTACTAGCCCTTACAACGTCCATGTGTGACTCATCAACCCAAACAGAGAGATCCACCCAGAAATGTAAGTACAGCCAGGGACTCCCGTCAGGGAGAATCTGAAGCACAGAGTGGAAAAGGAAGTCATGAATGATCAGTCACCACCCAATGACAGTTACTAAAATAGTAATTATAATTATTACTCATTTTTCCTTCTTTGCTATGCATACATTGAATGTTTTACCTAAGTTCTCTTCTCCTTCCTCTGCCTGTCTGCCTCACCTTAGACAGCACTCATTAGTGACAGATATGTCATTTAGCTCATAGGTGGAAGACTCTTGGTGAAAACAATGGGACACAGTTGAGCAAGAGGAGTGGGCCTCACTCAGATAATCCAGACCTGGAAATGGATGGAGGAACTGGCCAGACTCCGGGTTACCTTCCTGTTAAGAGAGGAGCTTAGTGCACCTTTGCTGTGTCAGGAGAGTTCGCTTAGGTTAGCTTGGGGCCTCAGATGCGGTGGATTTCAGGCAACCTCGTTGCTACGTTAGGCACATGTCTTCTCCTTTTTGTTGTTGTTGTTGTTGTTGCACAGCACCTTTGAATTTGTTCTGGGGAATTGTTTCCCCATTGAAATGCCATTGGGCATTTTGTCTTGTCATGCTTGCAAAACCAAAATGGACAAATGGTCCACCAGGTACAGATGTGTCTATTTGCATATTCAGAGAATGATTACCTCAAGACTTTCATAATGCCAATATAAATGCCTTTGTTTACTTTTTACCACTATAGAGTGAAAGTATATACAGTTTGCTACACCGTTACTGCGTGGTTCAGCCAGGCATGACTGCGATTGTAGCGCAACCAAATGGCAGCGGACAGGGCTCTCATATCAAATCCAATCTCTGTCCCACAGGAACTGGAAATGGTTTAATGTAGATGTGGATACATATCCCCAGTTTGGTTTTTGTCTTCTGCTTCGTTAGTTCAGGACCAATGACACCTCTGTGAGTCTGTTTGTCCCAACTACCCCTTCCTTCTCTTACAATGTTTAATAGAAATTGTAGCAAATTCTCTCTCTCTCTCTCTCTCTCTCTCTCTCTCTCTCTCTCTGAGTAATTACTCACAATTCAGCAGCTATTTCTTGAACTCTAGTTACCTCTGTCCGTGCTTACACAGAACTTAAGATTCCTTCTATTTCCAGTGCATCCATAAAATTCCTTCCCTTTATTTGTGTGAGACTAGAATTTTCTATTTGGGAGAAACATTTTGGCAAATACCCTCACATCACCCCACTGATCTCTCTCTCTGTCTGCCTTTATCTGAGCCCATCATCTGCCATCACACTCTGCCAAATACCCCGTGGGACGCCCTCTCTGCCCACATACCCATTTGTGTTTCTCCTGAATACATAGTAGCAAACACCTGCTGTTTGACAATTTCATGCCCTCAGGTGGGTACAGATCAGAAAAAAACCTTGGCCTGCTTTAACTGGAAGATAAAATATGCATCCTTCACTGCATGCCTTCACACTTCCCCTTTAATTTTTCTCTTAATGCTGATTTCTTTTTTTTTTTTTAAGGATGTGAAAGAAAAGGGATTGGAATCTTAATGGTAATTTCTGATCCTTGCCTAGGTGGGTGGTGTTTACTTACCTTCTGATGACAGGGCTGGGGGAGGGGTTGTCCTACCTGCTCTGGCATTGCCAATTTTTGTTTTTCCCCCAGTGGTCAAATTGCTTATAGAAAAGTGCTTCCAGGTGAGTGCGCTAATTATTTGGCCCACGTAGGAATCAGACAATGGGATCTGAAACCAAATTCCCAGGCTCTTTTCTTCACCACTGTGTTTGCGCTAAGCATTCTGATAAGAAGATGAGACTAAGGCTTTTTACGTGGAGCTAGAAATTTAGAGATGGATATAAAACATTTCAGCTTAAATGATCGTTAGAGAGCACCTGATCCGAGCACGCATGTTAAAAATGAGGAAACTCGGGCTCCTCTCGCGGAAGTACCTTTCCCACGGTGGAGGGGAGGGAAGACTAATCTCACAGTCGCACCACTGCCAGGCCCTGCTTCTCTTTTCCGCAAGACAGGGAGAGGATCATCTTGGGAAAGTGTAAAGTGCGTATTCAACGTGGCCCAGCTCTTGGTACACAGCTCTGCCTGGCGCTTTGGAAGGAATTGAGAGTCTCCTCTCTTCTCTTAAAACAAAGCCCCCCAAACAAACAAAAATAACCCACTTTACTGGCTTTCCTGCTCTCCAGCTTCCATGCTGGTTTGCTCTCATCCTCCCCCTCCCTCACCAGCGAGCTCCACCTGCCGTGCCCGTGGTGGCCACCATGATTTCTCCGGGCCTGGCCCACATTCCCACCTGGCCCCCGAAACTGCTCCTCCACCAGCCACTGGCCACCCCCCAAAGTCCACACCGCCTCCGTTTCCACCACTGCACCTCCTTTCCCCACTCCTTTATCTCTTCCCTGAGTCAGACACTTAGGTCTTCTTTGGCACGTGACTTTTTGAAAACTGTTTTAAATTATTTTTTTTAATTACAGAGTGATTGAGAATTAGAGAAAAGGACCAAAGTAGGATTTATCTTCCCATGTTTCTAATGAAACAATTATTCATTTGAGATAGTTCCTTTTGGTCTATTTTCACATTTCACATGTTATCTCAATTATTTTTTGTGCGTTCCTGAATATTTTTCTTGCTTTGCATTGTTGCATAGGATTCAATTGAATTCACAACGTAATGGATGCTATTTGATATCCGTGATAAAGAACAAAATTCATATCCATGATATCCTGAATTACTCTTAAGAAAACTTCCAAAATGAGAGCTAATACAAAGGATATAATCTGCAGTTGACATGCAATATTGTTCACAGAGTAAATAATAACTTAATTTTATAGAAGAAAGACTTCTTGAATCTGAAATGCCTCTGAGTAGGAATCAGGTTTTTCCAGACTCCCTCTGCATTGCTATAGTAGACTGAATACTTATTCCCCCGAAGATGTAATCTAATCCCTGGAACCTGTGGCTGTGTCACCCCGTGTGACAAAGGGATTTGTAGATGTGAGTATATGACCTTGAGATCAGGGTAATCTACGTTGGGCTCAATGTCACCACAAGGGCCCTTGTAAGAGGGAGGTAAGGAACGAGAGAAGGTGTTCTGGCCCTGAAAGCAACGGTTGGGGTAATGCTCCCTGAAGGCGGGGGGACCATGGGCCAGGAACGTGGGCAGCCCGTAGAAGTTGGAATGGCAGGGGAAGAGTTTCTCCCCTCGAACCTCCAGGAGAACTGCAGGTCTGCCGACACCCTGGCTTTAGTGCTTCTGACCTCCAGAACCGTAAGATGGGGAATTTGCGTGGTTTTAAGCCATTACATTCGTGATAATATGATAGAGCAGTCACAGAAAACTAACACAACCCTTTTCCACCCCCAAAGCCCAAACCCTAGCAGCTCCCTCCAAAACCGTTACGGCTTTGCCATAGTCCCACGGGTCTCTTTCCAAACTCCGCCTCCTGCCTGTCCTTCCACCGCTTCTCCTCGTGTTGACACTTTTGCTGGTGTCTTGTTTTTTTTTGTTTTTTTTTTCTATTCTGTACCCAGCCACTTTGGATTTGGATTAGTAAACCACATTAACTTTTACCTGGGTTCTCTCTCCTGGGAACGAACGTAGCCTTTGTCTCATTGATATCCGGCCTTTGGAATTCTAGGCCAGAGACAGCACTCTGAGCTCAGCGCTTGTCCAAAAGGAGACCAGATAAGCCTTTCCAGATCCACAAGCCACGGGTAATCTATCGATATCCCAGAACAGTCCGGAATTCTAGACACATACGTGCAATAACATATTGGACACGTCTACCTGGACTGGCCCTCGGTGCACAGACTCAAGGTGTCTGACACCGAATTGACAATGTGTCCCCCTCCTGCCTCTTCCACTATACTCTCAACCCTGGCTACTGCCAACACCCCGTCATCTACTCCTCCAGCTGCAGAGTTCCTTTAGATCCCTCCCTGTTCCTGTGGCGTGCGTGCCACGCTCACGCCCCGCTGTGCGGAACTGCCCAGCTGTTTACTTTGTTCACTTCGATTCACAGTCCTTGAGGAATAGTTTACCCATTCATCAAGGATAATGATTAGAGTAGACTTTAGCTATATTTTAGTGCAATTTAGCTATCATTAGCTATTAATAAAAATTACATATAATACTAGTATGTAAATAAATGTGGTATGAAAATGGGTTTATCAATCAATAAAACAAGCCAGAGTGAATATCCAGCCATATTCAAAGCACAAGTTCTTAGATACGCGATGCTGTTCCCCTTACTAACCAGAAACCTGCGCTGGGCTTTTATCAGTCTAACAACAGGCTCTTTCCTCCCTAACTGTGCTACTTTCTGATTCTTCAGGAAGTCACAGCAAATCACCATTTCATTTTTTATATTATAGAAGGAGGTTATTCTTGTTTGCAGGTTACCCTGATGATAGCATTAAAAATGATTACTGTGGATCAGAGGCATTGACTTTTGATTATACACAGAAAAGGAAGGGCTAGCATTCCACACTTAGCGTCTCCCATGATCAAAACAAAGTGTTACCGGGTTACGATGACACAGATACACTGAAATTGGATCCCAGGGACTCCCCAACTGATCACTCAATGACTTAGTTTTGCGTGGACTCGTTGACTTCCGCTGCCTTATTTTCAGTCTCTGTTAGAATAGTAAGAAGTCTGACTTCAAAGGCTTCTCTGTCCTGCGCATTTTGTCCTACTGAGCATGAGATCATTAGAGACCCCATCTAATTTTTCCTAACAGATGACTGTTGAGAACTGAGAAAGTACGAGCGATATGAGATGTTCAAACCATGTGCTCTGTGGAGTGTAGATTAGCGAGAATGAGATTTTTCTTTTTCTAAATGAGACCAACCTTATTGGTTTTTCTGTTTATAGAAAATATATATTCTCATTACAAAGAAATGAAGATGAGCATAAACTAAGAGGTATAAAATAAATACCATCTTAATCCCACCACTAAAGTTTAATCACTGTTTATGTTCAATTCATCTTCTTCTAGGATTTTGTCTAAGGAGCAGGCAACTCAAAGACTTCTGTCTGTGTCAGAGGGAGAAAAGTGGAACAGAGAAGCTAAAAAGGTTCACAACTAGGAGAAGCAATTCTCCTGTTTGTGCTGTGGCAGCAAACACGGGGAACGAGAGCCCCGGTGCCTCACGTGATACTCCCTAATGCAATTAGGAAGCCAAACCTATCTTTCCTTCTGCCAGTGGGAACCCTCAAACTTGCAGTATGCAGCTAAAAAAATAAAATGGAACTGATACAATATCTTTCCTTAAATGTCCTGAGGACTGAAATGTTAGTCCCTAGCCCATGGAGAATTGATATAGCTCTTGATTTACTAGAAAAATCTGCTGGGGCACAGTTTGGTTTCTCGTCAGCACCACTGACAGATTCATGCTTGGAGCAAGACTGCTCTGGGTGGCAGGGGGACTATCTTCTCTAAATTCACCCGCAGAGTAATCGTCCTTAAAATGAAGCTACAAGAGGTGAGAGGGTCCTGAGGAGGCACTTGCACTGATAAAGGGCTCCATGGAAGCCATCACCAGAGAAACGGGTAATTCCATCCCCTCTGCAGACCCTGGCTCTTTCCTGGCAGAGCGGAGCTAGGAATCCATGTTCAAGCCGCCCTGCAGGGGGCTTCCCCAAATAACACCCTGTGAGTGCCTGTGAGGGTGCTCAAGGATAGCTACAGTTGGGTACAAATATCAGGAATTATCGTCAGGCCTGGGGCCATAATCATACCCCTCAGCCCAGAGTGGTGGCTGTTGCTGGGGACGCTTGCTTGCCTCTCCTCCCCCATTTGTTTAGAAGAAAGATCTACACCGTGACACACACATCGAAATACACGATGCCTTCTCCTTACCCTGATCTACAGCTTCTCGGATCTTTCCGAACCAACTGGCCGAGGACACCAAACATCTGTATGCAGCTGACATGTGTGTGATTTTTCCCAGAACATGGATACAAGTGAAAACCAAGCCAAAAATTATTTTGAAAGAAAAAAGAAAGAGAGCAAGGACAATACACATCTTTGACGCCTGAGTTTTCACTAAACTGACCCTGATTCCCTTTGGGCCATGGGCCAGAGCCTCCTTGAGGGTGCATTCTAATCTCCCTACTGTGACACCCAGTGTTCTCCAGTACCCTATTCCTGAAAGTCTCTTCTGGCTTGTCTCCCACTGTCCGACCTTCACCCCAACCCTGACCTCACCATCTTCTTTACTCTCAGCCAACACTAGCTGAAATTTCTGAAAGGGCCATGCCCTCTCCAGCTTCTACTCCATTGCCTATGCACATCCATCTTTCCCTCTGGGGCTCTTCTATCTCCATCTGCTGATGGCAGTGAATCCTTGAAACAGCTTGCGCACGCCTTGACCTGGGAAGCCCTATCCGTCACCACAAGTGAGAGACAGGCTCCGTGCTCCTTGCACTGACCCTACCAAAGCCCCATCTGCTGCATTCGAGGGGTCAATTTAGTTGCCTGAGTCTCACTGCTTGAGTAGGAGGCTTGCTTCCTAGCTTTGTTGTACAAGTACTTGGTGCATGGTGCAACTCAGCAAATGCCAATTGTAGGGAAGAGGGAAGGAAGGAAGGAAGGATGGAAAGAAAGAAGGAAGTTAGTTCTAGGTAGAAATAGTACATTTGGGCTTTGTTAAGATGAAACTGAATATTTTGGTAGGAGAAAAACCAAAATAATTTCTTGTTTCTGTGAGAAAGGACACATACAACACACACACGGGTGTGTACATATGTATGTGCATATGCATGTGTGTGTGCACATGCATGCAACATATGTACAGAGTGTGTCTGTCTACATGTATGTGTGTGTTCAGATACATATGTGCATGCATGCAAGAATACATACATACTTATTCTAGTCCTCCTGGACCATCTAGTAGCGTATCTACACAACCCACAGTACATGCAAATAAAATTAATATGATCCTAACTGAAAGGGACTGATAAGGACTTTTAAACAATTTTCAGCAAATGGTTATTGATGTTTACTTTTGAACCACATGCACAGCATGTGCAGCTGGTGATGCTGTGTGGGCCACCTGCCACCTCGTGCTCCTTCAATCATGTTTGATTACAAAGATGAGGGGAAAAATACCAGGTAGCCCGAGCTGATATGTATTTTATCACTTAGTCTGCGTTGGGCAAAGGCGTTCGAACCAAGCCTGTCAGCGGTGGAGAAGGCGACCTGGGGCTCGGGCCACCTGCCGCAGCAGCTCCCTTGCTTGGCCTCCATGTGCTCTGATAGCACGACAGAAAGCAAACCCACCTGTCCACAGTAGGTGACAGGAGCTAAAGCTCAGCCCTTCCTGAAACCTACCCATGGCCACGCTGATGCTGACAGCGATCTGCATAAATTTTCCAGTTCCCTTGTCCTGCCTCGGTAAATGTTATAAAAGAAATAATTATCAGCAGTGATAGAAAAACACTGTATAGAGACCAACACAATCATCCTTCCTTTCCTTTGGAGGGCACTTCACAGTGTGTTCAGTGGTTCACATATATCATCTTGTTCGCTCTTTATAACAGAGACTTTCAGCCAGTACACCACAAAAATTTTTAAAGCATGTGACATTTCACTATTTAGTTAGGGACACTGACCTCTTTTCCCTTAGATTGTCAAATTTTAAAAAAATTACAACAGCCAATGTAACAATAGCTGTCTGGTGTGAATGAAAAAAATTATACCTAATTTTTTGTCAGATCAGTAAAAAAGTGTAATTTTTGGGGGGGTGCCACACAATTTTAGTAATTAGTTAATGTGTGCCATGAGATGAAGAAGGTTGAAAATCACAACCCTATAACAATAGAGGAAGGAAGACAGAATGTGTTTTTTTTAAAAAAAAAAAGAATGAAGAAAATCAGAATAGACAGGTAAAGTTGATTTCCCAAAATTACGCAAGATAAGCCTTGAAAAGTCATGTTTATTTGGATCAGATATTTACTCCGAAACAGCACTGCAGTGTGGTGGAAAACAGCAGGCCGAGAGGCAAAAGGTCTTCACGTTTGACCACACTCACCAGTAGGACTTGGGCGAGTCGTTTGCCTTCTCCGGGACTGATACTCTCCTGAAAGCGTGTTGTCAGTCCCGAAGGGCTCCCTCCCGTCAGGGCCACTGCCGCCGTGCGGAATGGTTGTCATCTGCTCTGACTACCCTTCTTCGGACTGTCAGGGTCTGAAGCCTAAGGCCGACTTACGCTACCCCTGGAACACATCCGCTCCCAGCACCCCCGTGCAGGAAAGAACAGGTCACACGTTCCCGAGTCCCAGACTGGTGTAATCTTTTACTGTAACTTATCTGTCAGCTAAAATAGCTCCTGTTGCTTTGATTATGGATAACCACAATTAAAGCTTTCATGAGAGATGAGGACTTTCATTAAAAATAAGTAAAACAAAATTGAAAACAATTTCATTTACTTGAAAATCAATGCCTGTACTGAGGTCATGCTATTGTGTAAAAAAACACAAATGACAAGCTCTGATAAAGGGCTTGTCACTTGAACCCTCCACAGGAACATTTTTCAATGTGCATGGCTCGTGTTCCCAAAGCTCACTTGCAAGTTGGTGGTTTGAAATTTATAACTCAAGTCCCGCAGAACAACATGTTACCCGTGTCAGACCAGCCCCCGCCCCCCCCCCCAGGCCTATTTAATCACAGAGTGGGCAGAAAAGGAAGAGTAATCATTCCGCCGTGTTTTGGAGTAAAAGGAATTTCGTGGACCGGCACGCTTATCTATTCACCATTCTTAGGAGAAAATGAACTCATGAATGGTCACTCGGGATGCTTCCAGTGCGCATGCGCACGTTCAGAATAGTTACAGCAGATGCCACCCCCCACCCCACCCCCAAGAGTAGACGCCCCTACGGAAGGGCACTTCCTCTGCAGCTGCACTGGGCACTGGGCACAGGATGAGAAGGGATCTCGCACCCTGAAGCTGCCGTGGCCTCTCGCAGGAAAGGAAGAAAATGTTCCACCTACACTTCAGGGCTCAGTATAGGACAGTCCTATATATAGGACATTCATAATTTAGGTGTTTATAGGTCAGGGAGTGACTATGATGCATTTCCTAATTTTTATCCCCTGCCGTAGACATATAAAACAGGCAGTCTTTAGAAGATTTCAAAGAAACAGAAATAACCTGGCCTCAGGGTGGTCAGCCTTGTTACTATGGCAGCCTGGTTGGCCTTTTCCAGCTTAACATTCAAATCCTCGGATGGAAGTAAACAGTATGAGAGACTGACATCTTCAGAAATTGAGGCAGACGTGACATTAAAGGATATTTATTTGGGGGGAAAAAAGGAGAACAATCTTCATGGTTCATGCTTGCACAAAAATGTATCAGTTATTTAATTCTACTTTGATCTGAGCTCACCCCTGTCTTTCCAGTGTTATTTTTGCTTTTAGGATGGATAAGGTTCTGGGCTGGATCTGAACCATCACTAGAAAGTTCTACGATCAGAATATGGCCCGTCTGGCAGGTGTGAAGTACAAGCAATCGGAATTAGAAGTGAAACTAGATATTTTGAAATCGAAGGCTGGGGTAATAATAGCAGAGTTGAATCAAAATGATTAATATCGAAGACTTAGGCCAGTTGGAAAGCAGAGGGAATCGAGCCCCTCAACGTAAACAAGGGTGCCCAGGAGTTTTGATTAGGAACAGGCTCCTAAGTGCCCAAGTAGGCACCTATTTCCTGTCCATGGTTTGGCAACCAGGAAGCCAGGATCTGGAAAAGCAGCCAGGAAGAGCCTGTATAGCGGAAGTAGGAAGTGCCCCGTGGTTGGAATGACTCCACCTGCAGAGACTCCAGTCCCATGAATCTATGGCCAGCCCGGGAGCCTCACTTTGAAGAACACTGGACTAAGGGATAGTATTACATTTCACCCCCAAACAAGGAGGTCAGCTGTGACCCCAATAAGGGAGTAAGTTAAGGTAAAGAGGAAGTGAAATCAAAGCCAGTAGGGATGCTCAGGGTCAATCAGCAGCTTCACATGAACGTTGAAACAGGCCAAGGAAGGCAGCAGATGAAGAAAAAAGCTAGAACCATTCTGGGCTTTGGTGCCAAGACAATTTAATCAAGCGGGGCTCAGTGAATATTTTCATGTGACAACTCTGTTCCAAGCTTTGCCCATTTCCCACCCAGGTATGAAGAGTCCTGACATGTTTTTAGCTGTGTGGTTACACAGAGGGCAGGAAGAACTTCGAGGGAAGGTTACAGGCAGGAACCCGGTGTGGAGAACTGGACCAGATGCAGCTTGTCAGGAAGAGGCCAGAGGGAGGAGAGGAGGCCCATCGCGTGAGAAGGTCCCAGCAGCAACACTATCTGGAGAACGGGTGCGTTCTCCTAAGTACTTCCTTCCTTATGCAAACCAGCCCTGGGGAAAGACACACTCGACCAGCTGGGTTTGGTTCTGCCAGCTTGGTGGTCACACCCTGAGGGACCTACGATTAATTGAGGGCAAGATGTGGCAAGTCAGGACACTGAAAGACATGTTTCATGGGCACAAGGACTTGCTGGCTTCTATTAGGACGAAAGCTGACCGGGTGGGGGGGGCGGGGGCATAGGGTTTAGTGACAGGCTCTGCCGCCGAACTGTTTGTGTCCTTGGCGTTACCGTTTTTTGGCACGAGAAACTTGGGCAAAATATTTAAATCACAACTATTTTATCAGTAAAATGTAGATAATTATAGTTTCTAAAATACCTCTTGGGTTCTTGCAGGGATTAAATGGGATAATCAAGGTAAAGTGACTGGAAATTACTAGGTAGATTCTGTCTATGATGGATAATATTATATTAAGTTCTTTGTCTTCTCAGGCCTTTCTCCATCAATCACCCCCCCCCCCTTCTTTTCGAGTGCTCCCTGACCACTGGCTCACTGGTGCATATTTTAACACTCAATCCAAACTTGCTTTAAAATGAGCTGCTCGCCATTTCCTCTCCAACCATTCACTCTGCTCATCCCCCTTCAGTTGCTCTTGCCAGGGTCTCTGATGACATCGTTGCCAAACCTATAGGCACCTCCCCGAAGGTCACATCCAGGACTCTTCACCACCACTGGCACCCGTCCACTCACTCCTCCTGAGCATCTCTCCCTCCTTCCTGGCCATCCTACCAGGCTCACCTGTTTCTCCATTTCATGAGCAAGTCACACCTTCTCAAGGTCTTGCAGCTACTCCTCCGTTCCACCCTTCTGCTGCTTCGCCAGGTGTCCCTCATTTCTGACCAGCACTTGTCCATATTGTAGTCCTTCCCCAGTGCGTTCTGACAACCTTCTGAACCTCGGGATGTAAAATCTTCTAGTATCTAGAAGTATCCCTCCCTGCCCCCACTCCCCACATGCCCCACAAAGCTCACTAAATCCACCAAGTCACAAGTAAAGGTGTTATGTCTCCTGTCCCACCCCACCCGCCGTTGTCTTCAATAACTAGCTTCATCACTAATATGGTTGACCAGACCATAAGGCTAGAAATCACCTGTAATGAAATGCTTTCCCCTAAATCTGAGAGCAATGTTGCAAGGAGACAGAACAGTGCCACCTCCAAAGGACACCCACCTCTTGCTATTGCTCTGGCAACCGTACAAGTCCCAGCCACCATGACTTCCTTCCTGGACAACTGCCACATGCTCAGCATTCCTGCTTCCATTCCTGCCTATCCAAAGTCCATTCTCTACTTAGTAGTCAAGGTCCTGTCACGTCACCTCACTTCTCATTGCCTGTAAATGCCTTCTAGAACATCGTCAATGAACTTCAAAATGTTTGCCCTGGAAGCCACAGCCTCTCATGATCTGACCCCCGACAGCCCCTCCAGCACCATCTCGCTTCACTCTCCTCTCCCTTGCTGTGCTCCAGCCTCACTGGGCTTTTAATTTCTGGAGTAGGTCTAGCTCCCCACCAACCCCAGAGCATGACATTACCTGGAACATCCTTCTGAAGCATTCTTCCGCCTGGAACATTCCTCACCCTGATCTGAGAGTGACTGTGTCACTCAGCTTTAGGGCCTTGTCGTCCATGGCAGCTCCTTACAGCGATCATCTCTGAACAAACCCCACAGTCCATCCCTCTGACCCCCCATTCTCAATACCAGCGCCAATTTCCATTGTACCAGTTATAATAATTTGTACTACTTTACTCAATGAAATTGTTTTTCTTTCAATAGTCACCCACCACACCTCCCTTAGAATCTAAGGTCCATAAGCATAGGGATCCTTGCCCTTGTATCCCCAATGCCCAGCTCAGTACCCCATATAGAGGTAGGCTCCTTAAATCCTTATTAAATGACCAGATGAATTAAATCAACTACAAACTTCAGTGGTCTCCAGAGACTACACAGCACACGAGGGCCCTGCCTGCCCACCAAGACCCTCCTCCTAGCATCTCTCTATTGGCTCAGTACGGCAGCCGAGGCAAGCCATAGGCAACTGCTACTTGGAACATCCTCCCTCAGGACAGGCCTGCTCCCTGGACGGTTTTGCCTGTGTCCTCATCCTCTAGAGAGCCCAGGACTTATCTCCTCTGATTTCAACCACCCCCCAGCCCACTCCACAGATTCCACCTACCCTCTCCTACCCCCTCATGTTTATTCCACTATGCACAGGCCCTATTTGGAGCAATTTGTCTCTCCCCAGTCCTGCTCTCCTTTGGGTGGTGTGTGCCTCAAGGACATATTATTTGTCACTGTGTCATCCGAATCTAACACCTCACCTAGCACATAATTGGTGCTCAGAACATTTTTTCAAATGAATGTATGAATGAATGAAGATTCCTCTCTGGATGGCTCTTAGAATAACTGTATTCAACTACTCGTTGATTAGTTAGTATGTTGATAATTTTAGACTAGAAATTCAATATGGCATGTACAGTGAATTAGCATGATGGAAGCCATAGTCCTAAAATTATATATAATAGCATAATTGTACCTGGTATCAGGTAATTAGACACGATAAGTGACTTTAAAAGGTTTTAGGTGCATTTCACCAACGGTTAATTCTTGGTAATCTTGGGCATTGTTAGTGTTACCAATTGACACGTAACTTGGTAACGAGCTGTTTTGGTTGTGAGAGCCTCATCTTCAGCAGCGTGTTTTCTCTCTAACGGCACAGCAAATGTTATTCTACACATTGATCCACTGGCCAGTCAAAGGTAAGGGGGGGGCAATCTCCGAGGGCTTCCACGCTCCCAGCAAGACATATGTGTGTAAGTGGCTACATTTGTTCCAGCCTAGAAAACACTAGTTTTCAAATAATTTTGACCTTAATCTTTCCCTCGCTGCGTCCTGTGTCAATTCTATGAAACAATAGCGAACATCAACCACCTGCTTGTGTCTTATGAGGCTGACGGTCTGTCCCTTCAGCATCTGTTGGGCACGTAGAGAACCTCAAAGACTGAGAAATGACCGTGTTGAGGGGGAGGTGGATCCGGTTGCTATAGGAAGCAAACAGCTTTGCGCAGAGTCTATAATTCACCGATTCCTGCACAGGAATATTAAAATCATACCACATTTGAAGTACCATAGAAGGTGTTCTGGGAAGTTTAAGAATACATAGTCTCTGTTCTCTCATTTTTTTTGTCATCACTGAAGAATTACTTAGCACCCTTGTGTCCTTCAGGGAAGCAGAATCCAATTTAAGTGGTTCAAAACCACCACACAAGGGACTGTCTGCAGAGGTGAAAGGGGGAGTGAAAGCAACATATGGGAGATTAGCACCGGGGGGCGGGGTGGGGAGCCCTGATCACCCTCAGGTATGAAGGGGAGGGGAGGGCAGAAGTATTGCTGGGGCCACAGGGACAGGACCTATGACACAAGCTGGAGTTATGCACGGTTGCCGTCCTTTCCAGAAATGCCACTCGAAACAGGGAAGGGAAATTCCTTCCCGTGGGCATCCTGGTGATTCAGTCCCTAGAGAATCAACACCAGGGCACAGAAGGGCGAGCAGGAGGTAGAGACAAAGGAGAATAAACAGCTAGCTAAATGCCACAATTCTAATTACCATGACCGCCCCCCCCACATACACACACTTTCTTCTGAACCATCCCCGTTTCCAAGATATTCTTTGTCGCCATGTTTCTGAAGATTGGTCATTGAGAACCAGCAACCTAGAAACACGCAATTTAAACTGAATCTTCCTTTAATGTCTGTTTTGTGATCTTTGTTATTCAGATTGTTTACTTAGACCAAGGGTCACCAATTACTTTGCCCCTAGAGCTAGATTGCGGAATGCCAGGAAATTGCTTTCCGTGATACTGCAAATTAAAAAGAAGAGTCACAGAACCTCAAAAGACGTTGATTATCCAGCCTGCTACTTTACTGGGGAGGTCAGATACAACCCACCCCCCACATTAACTCTCCCATCTGTAAAATTAGCAAAAGGATTTTCCCCAGCTTCAGTAACAAATACACTTTATTTTTTATGTAGATAAATTGTCGTGATATTGTGCTTCTACCTTCGTTAAAAATTACTGTTCTCTGAATGCACATTCTGCCTTATACCCTACACATTTACCAAATCAGAAGACATTCGAAGAATGAATTCATAATCTGCAATATGCTCATATTTTTGTAAGTGAAATTATCCATCACCCATCCTTAGTTAGGATGACAATTTTTTGTATTTCTAGTTACTGAGTTTCTACGTTTATCCCATTAGTGTGTCAAACTCAGCTTTAGGTTTATCCATTTTCCTGGAATTATATTGATAATCTCTCAAGCATTTTCTGCTATAATCGGTTTTATTTTCATTTGCCCTAGAGGTAGTATTTCATTTGTTCAGGCGGTTTTTTAATTAGCCTTTTTTTTTTTTCAGCCAGTTGTGCTCATTCTCAAAGCTTTCCCATATTTAACTCCTAAAAAAAAAAATCACATGAATGATATATTTGTGTTCTTTGATCTATAAATGCACCACTACTTTATTTGAAGAACTTATAATTTCCCTAATTTTGATTTCAGTAATGTAATATTTCTGTAGAGAATAGTATTAATGGGTATTTGGATTATACTGGTATCTGATTAAACTAGTTAAGGTGGTTAACACAAACATTTGCCTGATTTTTATCCTTAGTTGTTGTATTTTTCCCCACTGTGGTTACGTATCGAGCCCCTATTTCTATGCTGCATACTAAGGTTGAGCAAGACTGATCCTGTTGTCAGGAAGATTTTAGTGTAAATAAGACTTCCCAAATCATATCCTGCCCAACCCCCTACCCTGAACCTCAGACTCCCATTCAGCTGCGTTCCCTTTGGTGTCCAATAGGCATCTCACACTAAGCGTCATGTCTAGCCCAACCCTGGATGTCCCTCCACTCCTCTGAGTCTTCCAGAGTCTGTCCTTTCTCAGTAAATGCCAACGCCACCCTTTCAGGTACTCAGGCCAAGGGCCTTGGAGACCTCCTGAGCTTCTATTTTTCTATCCCATTTCACAACAATCCTTCAGAAAGACCCTTTGGTTCTATCTTCAAAAGACATACAGACCTTCCATCCTGATCCAAGCCACCATAGCCTCTTGTCTACTGCAACAAACAATAGCTTCCTAATTCGCCTCTCTTGCCCCACCATGGGCCCCCATTATCTATCCTATAAGTGGGCCAGATCATGTCCCTCCCGGGCTCAAACCTGCCGGTGGCTTCCCAATATGACTCAGTGCAAAGGCAAAAGACCTTACAGGTTACTTGCCGAACGTCCACCATGATTTGCCCTCACTGCTTCTCCAGCCTCATCTGCATTCATCCTCCACTTTGCTCACTTGTCCTGGTCACACTGGTCCCCTTGTTGTTCCCAGAACATGCTGAGCCTCTTTCCCTGCACGCCTTTGCATGCGCTGCTATTCTCCCTACAATACTTGTCCCCCAGAGCTCTACCCGCTGGCTCCCTTCTTCTTTCACATCTTCACTCAAGCCTCACCTTGTAGGAAAACCCTTCCCTCCCCATCCTACTGACAGAGCCACCCTCTCCTCTTGACAATGACCATCAATCTTATTTTTCTCCGTGGCAGCTGTCGCCACCTCATGTGTTGTGTGTGCACTCTTTAATTTGATGTCTCCCACTAAAATGTGAACTCCACACGGACAAGGAGTTTGCCTGTTATGCTCCATGCCTGCTGTATCCCAAATAAGTTCTTAGTAAATATTTGTTGAGTGAATGAATGAATGAATGAATAAACACATGCATCAATGACCACTGTTGAATGTCAAGTGTATAATTGCTACACAGACCTAGGAGACAAGTGCTGTGTGTGTGCTGATGAACAATTACCTCTGGCTGGAGGACCAAAGACAGTTCTGCTTTTTTGATGGAATGGCAGCCTGATAGCACAGTGTTTGGAAGCTCAGGCTTCCTGTCAGACATACCTGGATTCAAATCCAGACCTCGCCACTTACAGGTTAGGTGACCTTTGACACTTCACCTTTCTGACCTTCCATTTTCTTAACTGTAAGTGTGAGTAATGCCTGTTCCCCAGGGTTAGTTAATGTGAGACTAAACAGGTTAATACATGTCATGTTTAGCTGCGGCCTGGTACAAGAAGCATGCCTTCATGCATGGTTGCTCTAGTTTTTTAGACAAACAAGACCTGGAGGCGGTGTCCTGGATGCTGAGACCAGGGAAGGCAGACAGAAGAGTCAGGGAGGCACAGGATGTAGCCTCTGAAAAGCGGAATGGGCTGATCTTCCTGAATATGCGGAGCACCCAGGGAACAGAAGATAAAGAGAAAGAGGAGATGGTTGCGACCAGAGCATTGAGGACCTTGGATGGCATCACAAATGCGAACTTTATCCAAAGAAGCCATGGAGCCTTGAAGGTGTGGCATCTGGGCACGGCTGGGATGACACAGTTGGAATAAACTCATTCTAGTCCCTGTGAAGGACAGACTGCGATCTCCATGTTCAAGCTGTTACCGCAGGATGGACTTTAAAATGAGACAAACCTGGCTTCCCGCTCTGCAAAGTTCTAGCGAGTTACTTAATCTCTCTAAGACCTCAGTCTCCTCATCAGCATCCTGGAGGCAGTAATGGCGTCTACATCAACAGAGTTGATATGAAGATTAAATGAGTTAATACATATGAAAAGTTTAGACTCTGCTGATATGTGGAAAGCAGG
Organism: Anoura caudifer; assembly: GCA_004027475.1. NCBI lineage: Eukaryota > Metazoa > Chordata > Mammalia > Chiroptera > Phyllostomidae > Anoura > Anoura caudifer. The sequence goes on from PVKU01005014.1 coordinate 21,215, forward strand.
CTGTTAGCTGCTTTCAGAGCCTTATTCCATAGTGAGATTGGGAAAGACAAAAAGGACAAATTCTAAAGGCCTTACGCTGGCAGAGGTAAAAGGATGTACATCTTGCAACAGTTCAGTTAGAATTGAAGAGGATTCTGATGTTTTGCCCTTATGAGTCTGTATCAGCCAGGTTTCTGAATTGTAAGCACATAAGCGAATCTGTCCTAATTGGATTATGCATTTAATCCTGCCTGCCTAGCTCACAAAATCTTTAGAATATCCAAAGAACCGGGCTTGGCAACTATTTAACAAGAACGGTGCACAGAGCATACTGCAAAGACCCTACTGTTGCCTCGGGGAGCAGACACCACAATTTACAGCCTAGAAATAGGCAAGGGAAGCCAGAACATCTGAGCTTGCTGTCTTGGAAAGCAAAAAGCATCCAACCGCAACCATTGCTGGAAGTGAACTTGAAATAGTGCCTCCTCCATCCCATTTGTCTCCCTGGAGTGGAAGTCATGCCTGGCCACTGCTGATGTAGGCAGCCTATGTTCAATACCTTCGCCAGAGCTCCAAGGAAGGCCAGGGAAGGAATGAATTTAAAAGGCGCAAAAGTTGGGTTTTGGGCTGAGATTCCAATGGAATATTCAACAGAATACATCCAGCAGACATTTGGATGTGGATTTGGGGTGCAGAATGGAATTATGGAGATGGTCATATGGAGGTAGAGCTTGCTGAAGCAATACAAGACCACAAAATTATTTGTCAAACTCTTCCTGTGTTGTTTTTGGACAATTCTCTTAGATTTTGCTTTTTTTTTTTAATTTTGAGAATTTATTTATAGTTGGTAAAGTAAAAATACACAATGTCCAAAAATTTATGATATTTGACTTGGGTAAGTAACAGATTTATCTTCCTGTGAGTTGTCTAATAGTCAAATAATTATTTAGTGGTCAAATAAATATTTGACCATGATTTAATGAATTATTTAATTTTTAAATTAGAATTATTTGATGCTTGATTAAATTATTTAATTTAATCTAGAATTGTTATTTAATGTTCAGAATTGATATATTTTTATTAAATTAAGTATTTAATTACTAAATAATAATTATTGGGATTATTTAGTCATTTGGAATTATTTGATTTTTGCTCTTTCAGCCTTAATAAGCAGAATATGGATTAATAAATATCTTCATGCATCAAAAAAGATCAGAAACAATTTTGTATTTATTACTCAGATTAGTTGCCAATTTGGGGAGTTTTTACATAAATTTTGGAGAATATTTTTTACTTCAAGTACTGAGTGAATTTTAGTTCTGAGTAGTTTTCTGGCTTCATAGCATTGTTGTATCAGTCAAGGTTTGATCAAGAAGCAGAACTGCTATGTACAATAAAATGTAAGACATCCATTATACGGTGAGATCTGTGTGCAAGTGTAGCAGCTGGTGGCACAATCTCTGCAGGCAGTTGGTTCTGCACCTAATGTTGAGCCTGAAGTGTGGAGTTTTGGGATCAGCTAGATGGGCAAATGGAAAGGGAAGCTGGGAGTGGTGGAGAGCCAGGACAAGTGGGAGCCCCATTGATGAACTGGAGCCCCAAGATATCAACTGGAGCCTGTGGGACAGATTGGAGCTTGCATCTGCGTCTTAGCACCTCCAACCCCAATACCATGGGTAGGGAGCAAGGGGTTGTGGAGAAGCTGGTGTCTTTCAGCGCCAAGGTGCGCACGTGCCTGCTCTACGCCTGGAAAAGCCGAAGGGACAGATCTAGGGGAGCCAGAGATAGGACAAGCGGGGGTGCAGCACCACACCAGCCAGGACGGCTAGTAGCTCAGCCACCACATGCACAGTCTGCCACCACGCCTGCAGCCTCGCGCTGACCTTCAACTCTGGAAGGCGGTATGGCTGTTGTTTCACTTCCACATCTCACACCAAACGTCTCTTGTGACCGGCACTAACCCAGAGCCGTATAAGGAAAGGAATCCGGGGAAGCACAGCTCCTGCTTAGCTAAGTTGACACGCCGCAGTTATAAGAATTTCTACTCATAATATTTGCATTTTATAAGTTATTTCTGTATAGAATATTAATAAACATGGGACAACAAAAACTTCTCTTGGATTATGGTTCTCATGATCTTATCTGCAAACATTTTTAAATGTATTTGGGCCCCACCTCTTTAAAATTTGCAATTTACTTAATCCCTCAAATATTACTTGTATTTGAATATTTTATTTGAAAGTCTAGCACCTACCAACAGCACTGAGATGAATGGAACAACTGTGGAGCATTTTGAAGTTATTGACTTTAGACTTTAGACTTATTGAATTACTGTAGGCTGAGGAAACACACTGCTCCCTGTTCCTGGAGGACACAGGTCGCATATGCTTCACGGAGAGAAGCTGAATGGCTGCTCGGGAAATCTGCACTGCCTGACGTTCTGCCCAAGGTCCTGCAGTAGTACCACGCTCCCACTTACGTTCTTTCAAATTTTACTTTTGTTTATGAAAGCTCACCATTCATCATCCTTGTTCTTTGTCCCTATTTTGACTTCAGACTCTCCTTGCTCACTGAGATTATTTCCTCTCTCTTGCTCATTAAGCCAATAACCTAAAAGGAGAAAAAACACAACAGTTCTTAGAAAACCACTTCTTCCTTTAAGCCCTTGAGTGATCAGCTTTAAACGCTCTATCCCTTTCTTCTTGGTAAAATGAGGCTGGGGGTCAGAGTCACTTGCCCATAAGAAGGAGAGTGGAACTTCAAAGACCCTCTTATCTTTAGAAACACATAAGCCCCCCCATTCTCATCTGAGTTTGCAATTCTTTCTTTTTCCCCTCACATTACATAACAAAGCAATCATACTTGCAATGCTGTAATTCACATGCTTGACTATATTGTGTTCTGTGAACAAGAATAGTTTCTTTTCAAGTATGTATTGTACAAAAACTACTTTTAGATTATGTCTTGCGTGATACATAGGTAGGCACATAAATTGATGGATGGAGAGATGGATTGGTGGACAGGTAGAGGGGTAGGTGGATGGATAGGATAAATAGATAAATACACCGTGTGTCAGAGAGGAAGCAGCTATATAAAATCATTTACCTATGATCATTCTTTTTTATAACTCCAATAATTCCACTTTTCCAGTTAGAAAGATTTGTTCACTAAGCAAATCTTATGTATAAAGTCAAATCTTTGGGGACTATATATATAATAAGTGTCAGAATATTCTAGAATTTGAGAACTCTGAATTATAACTCACCGATAGTTCAAGCCCCTCATTTTATTGCAGTAAACAGAGGCCCTGAGAGTATCAGTAATACACTTAAGCACAGAAGCCAAAACTTGAACCTAGATTTTCTAAATCCTATTGCTTTCTACTATGCCACTTGGAGAAATATATGGCCTAAGCAACTAGCATGCAAAATACTCTCATTTGATCGAGCCCCATTTTAGTGTTAACGCTGGAATACAAATGACATGATTAACAGGTTGGTCGATTTATTTCTTCATCTGTACCAAGTCATATTACACCTATAAGCTTATGGACTTGTCATTAAATCACAGCTTGAGACGGCATACTTAAGGTTTATTAATATTTTTAGATGTGAAAATGATTATATTTTTAAAGTTCTCTTTTAGAAACACAAACATTTTTGTAGATAAAATGATCTGATGTCTTGAGTTGCTTCAAAATAAAGTAGTGTGGGGAGAAAATAGATAAAATAAGACTAGTCTGATTTGGTAGTTCTACTGAGGGATTCATGCATAAGTGCTTATGTTCTTACCTCTACTTCTGTTAATGTTTGAATTTTTTTCACAACAGAAAGTCAATTTTAAAAATAAAACTACTGCCAGTGGGATGTTCGGGTGATGAGCATAAACTCTGGAGCCAAAAATGAAGGGATGTCCATTCCAGATCTGCCACTTCCAAGCCCTCCGTCTGCAGAATGGGTGTCAAGCAGCTTCCTCCTAGGGCTGTAAAATCAAATGAGATCACACTTGTGTCACCCTTAAAACAACCACTCCTAGCACTTGTACAATTACTCAAAGTTTACCTAATGTGTTATTATTGTTACTGAAGATACATCCCTCAGCGCCATGGTTCTCTCTTCTGCTCCATGCCTATTGTGATGATTAAAATATACATGTTAAATAAAAGACATGAATAGCATTATCCCCAGTTTTGAGACATAAAAGTCCTCACTAAAGTTTTCAGATGACACCTTTAGGCTCTCTGAGCAGCACCACGGCGAGAGCAGGTACTTTACAAAAGGCAGTGGAAAGGGAGCCAAGAAGAAAGTGGTTGACCCATTTTCTAAGGAAGTTGCTACAATGTGAAAGCACTGGCTACGTTCAATTCAGGAAACACAGAAAAACACCGGTCACGAGAACTCAGACTCGCATCTGAGGGTCTCAGGGTCATGCTTTTGAAGGGAGCCTCGCTGGTCCTCAGAATGAGGACGTTGAATTCAGAAAATTCAAGCAAACTACTGAGGATGTTCAGGGCAAAAGCTACTTGACTCATTTTCCTGGAATGGATCTTACCTGTGACAAAATGTGCTTCATGGTCAAAAAATGGAGACCGTGACTGAAGCTCCTGTTGATGTCAAGACTCCCAACTGTCATTTGCTTCATCTATCCTGTGTTCGTTTTACTAAGAAATGCAACAATCAGATTTGGAAGACCTGTTTGCTCAGCATCAACAGGTTCACCAAATTCAGAAGACAATGGAAATCATGACCTGAGAGGTGCAGATTAATGACTTGAAAGACACGAGCAATAAATTCATTCCAGATCGCATTGGAAAAGACATAGAAAAGGCCCACCAATCTATTTATCTGCTCCGTGACGTCTGTTAGAGAGGTCAAGATGCTGAAGAAGGCCAGTGTGAACTGGGAGAACTCATGGAGCTTCAGGGGGAAGGTAGCAGTTCTGGAAAAATTACTGGGGGTGAGACAGGTACTGAAGCTGAACAAGCTGGGGGATGTGAGCCCACAGTCCAAGAATCTGTTTAAAATTCAGACTTTTAATGGTGACAAATAAAAATCCTATTTGTGAGGAAAAATAAACTAAAAAAAAACAAGTTTTTAGATGAGAAACAGCAAGGAAATCAAAAGGTTAGGTTGCAGAATGCAGGCAGTAAAAGAAATGAAGTGTCTTGATTATAAAGATGAACCTAACAAAATGGGAGCGATCTGACACCCTACACTCAGCTGAGAAGTTGGCGCCCCAGGTGGCTTTGGCCTGGGACTGGGCATTGTGCGGGCTGTCTCAGCCAACAGGTGTTATTCATTGCCAAAGGAATTGCTCATTGTTGATGCCCTTTGGCTATTCTTTTCCTCTGTGCTTATCTTTCTCCCTCAGTTCTCCTTCCACCACTGATCTTTTGGTCTCTCTTTATGGAGAAGTCCATGGTTAGAGTGATGGGTAGACCAGAAGGACTTGTCTGCAAGGCTCTACTGGATATGGGGAAACCATAGGAAAGAATGGACACCTTTAACCAGAACTAAGGAAGCAGCACATAATTCAATAAAAAGGTCGAAACCCACTGTTCTGCAGAAGACTTTTTGGGTGTCAGCGGTATTTTGCCCATTTTCAACACTGCTAAGTGTATAGACTTGGAAACGAAAACCTGGTATTGTTAATTCCCATAAACATTGATAAGTGCGAAACAGATTGAGAGCCCTGTGAATAGAGCCTACAGTCTTTAGAATGTTGTGCAAGTCCGTACACGTCTGGAGCACCACTATCTGTCACCCCCACCCCCGCATTTTAACCTACGGCTTACACCACTGCCCCAGTGCGTCCCAGCTTACACACACCCTCATTTCAAGGTCTTTGTGCTTGTTTTCCCTCCCCCCAAAAAACAGATCTCACAAGTATCTCTGTGGCTTGCTTCCTTAGTGTTTGACAAGTACAACCTTCTAGGTTCAGTCTCCCCTAACAGCCGATTAACACTGTAAACCACAGCCTGAACCTTCATTTGTTATCCCATTTCTCTGACGTAGTATTCTACGTAGCATTCATCTCCTTTTCACACACTATGGAAAAGTTTAAATTATGAATCTATCCCTACCCCATGAAGACATAGATTTGTATTTATTTTCTTTTTTAATAGATCCCCAATGCCTGGCACAGTCAGTATTAGATAAATATCTGCTTAATGGAATACATGATCATGAATGAATGACCAGGGAAAATAAATACTGAAAGAAATGTAGAACTTGTCATTACCAAGCGTGGTTCCTTCATTTTTCACGGGCAAAGGCCTGTTCCCTCTCCTGCTTGCCAATAGGATCTGTCCTCTGAGTCCCAGCTCTCTGCCTCAGGAGCTGATTTGCCCCAGACACTCACAGCAGTGACGAATGTCCCCTTTCTGGGACAACTGCCATGGGACCTTCCTCCACAGGCCACGACACGAGATCATCCCTTCAGCTCAGTAAGCCCCACTTTCTCATGAGAGGGGGCCGTGAGGGCTGCGGTGTGGTATGGGGTCCCAGAGCTGGTCTGTAGAGAGTTTTGAGGTCTGTGCTTGAACTGAGTGCCTTGATTAGTTATTACAAGCCTCAGAAAAAGGCTTATCTGAAGTAATAAAATGTCCATTTTTAATAGTTTACAAACCATATTCAAAATAAGCCATCTAAGTACGTAGAAACAACTCAACCTCTTAAACTATCAATAAGCGGAAGCATTTATTTATAAAAATTGCTTAAATTTACTGTTTAAGGAAGCAAAAAAAATACACTTAGGAAAGATGAATAACTTTGAAAATGTATGTAGCAGTTGAACGATCTATCAGCTTACGTAGGAAATCTTTTCTTCCGAAGGAGGAGGAAGGGGGTTGGAGCTCAGCCCGCGTCATGCCGTTTCCCCAAAGCTTCCCGATGCACGGTCCCCAAGCCAGCGCGGCTGTCTGCAGGACACTTCAGTGCTTTCCTCAGAGCAAATTCTGCATGTGCGGTGATGAGAAACGCGAAGCATCTCCCTTAAATCCTCCCCGAACAGGGGTTCCTTCTTAACAGTAAGTTACATTATGTAAGTCCTGCATTTTATAACCGAGTACCCTTTTAAACGATTCCAAAAGTGACATTTCTTTTGTATCCCAGCATATCGGTTTTCCTTTTCTAAGCAGAAAACTCTCACTCGGAATGAGATTTGTCAGGAGGTGACAGCTGTTTTTTGTTGGATGTGGATTTAAGTAAATAGTTAAGACAGTGGAGCCCTTGCTAAGATGATTTAATAAAGCTCATTAATGTGGTTGATTTACATAGATGACCTGAATAGAACACGAAATTTATCTCTCTGCTTCAGTAATGTGGCATCAAAATATATTGATGTATCAAATGCACGGCCAATGCTACATTTTAATTCTAATTTTAATCAAGCTTAAGGCAAAGGACAACAAAAAGGGAGAAATATTGGAAACACTGGAAAACAGCTTCTAATTATTTTTCTCTCTTCCTAACCCGTGTAAAGTGCTCAGTCCACCTTCAGTATTAATAGCCTTTCCACAGTGAAGAAAAACACAGACACTGAGTTATTTTTGAAATTACGGACTAGGGCTAGTAGATCAATCAATACAGAAGCCAATGAGTAGTTGGAGCAGGGCGTTAGCTCTCAGTAAACATCCCCTGTCTCTAGCAGCCATCCTCACAGTCATGAATCAGCAAGAAGGCATTGGACCCGGCCAAGCTCACCCCCTGCCTGAATTGTGATTCCCACGGTGCTGAGCTGTGGTGCACCCCCATGTCCAGCTCTGTCCCTCTTCACTCACCACGTGGTGACTGGGGATATCGCACTGTCTACTTGATAAGAATGGGATTTTTCGCATGTTGAGATCTCTTCCTCTTCCTCCAGTTTCACAGAGAGGAAGGGAAGGGGGTTATGTTTTACTTTCGATTCCATTAGTTCCTGAGAGGCAATAACTAGGCCTTGGCTGTGGAATTTGTAAACTGTGAGGATTAAGCTATGAATAGTAATAACGAGAACAACTGGCAACATCCATTGAGTATTTATTTCAACGCTGACAGGAAGTATTCAAAATATTTTCTGAACACCAACACCTTTAATCCTCTCAACAATCTTATGTGATTATTAGTTCCCATGACAGAGATGAGGAATCCTAGGCACAGGGGACACCAGGCAAATTCACATACATGCCAATCAGTGGCAGGGATGGGACTTGAACTTGAGAACTGGTTGAAGCCTGCACTCAGCCGCTATACCATGATGCCTTTCAATAGCAGCAATTTAAATAATAGTGTATATTGTGCCAAAAAAACAATGACATGAGAGTGTGGAATTGGAGTTAGCAATATGGGTTGAGGTTAAATCTGTGCATCAAACTGGTAGCATGAACTAAAGCGAGTTATTTAACATACCTAAGTCTCAGTTTGCCAAAATGTAAGGTCAATTTCATAAAACAAGGCCAGGTAACAAGCTTACCTCCCTGAGTTCTCTGTGTCACCCTTCAGAGGCTCCTTCTCCTTAGCTCACCTCTGTTGCCAAGCAGGCCATTGAGAAACTCAACTCTTTCCACAATGAAAACCTTGGAAATGCTCGGGAAAACCTGTGAATGGTAAGGTTGTGCTTGATCTTGTGGATGCTACAAACTAGCTAACTAAGGAGGGTGAGAGGTCAGGGGCGACTGTTAAATCACGTAGAGAAGCATTGTTTGTAGAACTTGTTTTTCTGTGGATTTGCATTTTCCAAAGTGCATTATCGGTATGAATAGGAATTACCAAAAATAAATAAGAGTCAGGGGTAAAGAAAGTTAAACCGATTTGTTTTCCACAGGACTTTTGTAACGCAGTCTGTGAGTCTCCAAGTGAACAAGGTAGTGAACAGAGTTTCCTAAACACATCTACAAGGGAACTTTTTCTTAATTTTCCCAGATCGTCTTGCAGGACTCGTAATTCAGTAGGAAAAAGTGGGGAGAGTCTGGGACACCAGTGGCACTGGTAGGACTCAATGCTCGGGATTGTTCCTGCAGCTGGCTGAGGGGAGGGGGTGATGAGACCAGCCCCATACCTCTGACCCCTTTGTGGGGCTGGAACTCAAGCCTTTTGAGGAAGCTGCAGCCTGGCCCAGATTGCGCAACAGAACCAGATTGTTCCTAGAACTCTAGAAGGAAAAGCCGATCCATGGGTTTATCTTATCAATCTCCCGGGATACAGAAACCGTGGGTCCTGGTCCTTAGGCTGTTGGTGGCGGTGTGGAGAAGTCTCAGTTGTCGATGATGTATATAGGTCAGGGGCCTGACAAAGATTTAAGGAAATAATGACAAGATTTGCGTAAGACTAGCAAAGAGACAGAGGAGAAACACAAAGATTATCTAAAAGTAGTAAACCTGAGACCAGCTCCTCTTTATATGTGCCCACCCCAACCTTAATCTGAGGCTGTTAACCAGGGACACATGCCTGGCTGAACAGGTTCAGTACAGCATAACCCAGGGGTGCACATATTTCCAGAATAATGACTACGGCCTGAATAATGCCCAGGAGACTCGCCACACATAACCTCCCTGGTCCTACGGAGAGGCCCTGGGCATTAACCTCGGTGACTAAGTAAGCTCACTGCATTGTGCTCTTGCAAAGTCTTGCTTTTTTCTGCCAGGCTTGCAGCTGGTTTGTCCATTAAGCAGAGCTCTTAAATGGAGAGGCAAAAAAAAAAAAAAAAAAAAATCAAACAGGCCACCCAAGCAGCCAAAATCACACAGGAAGTAAATTTTAAAACTACCTTAAAGATATAATTTGGGTAGCTATGAATTTTTTTAATGAAACCTCTCTATTTTCTTTAGGACATTTTAGGAAGTCCTCTGTATTTTCATGTTCCTGAGACGCTCTCTCCCCTTGTTATTTTCTTCTGTGTGAACAGGAAACCCACCAACACATCACTTGCCAACTCCCTGCTGAAACGTGTCAATTGAGTCTGAACCCTTGCTCAGCTTTCAAGATTAGATTGTCTGAATATCTGTGCCACGGAGGAGCCTAAATTTTACACAGAATCTGGGTCCATCACTGGCCTCAGCCACTAGGGTCTTCAGAGACCCAGGATGAAGTCTTCAACCTTGGGTGCCTCAGCTCCTGTACTTGCAAAGCGAGAGCAGAGGGGCCTCCCAGATTACGAGTATGGAGCGGCAAATTGCTATAAAGAGAGTGTGCAGTGAATGCTCAGGAGTGATCTTCCTGGTATGGAAGACACAGAGATAAATTAGACAACCCTCTTATCTCCTCTGGGAACAATGCTAGAATTCGTATTTGGGTGTCAGTGAGTGTAATTGGGGCAATAAGTACTTATGAGTTGATTCAGTATGAAAAATGTGTTCTAATTGCCCATTTGCTAATATTTACATTTTTTTGGAAGTTTGGGAACCTCTTGTTTTGCTGTTTTCAGTATCCAAAAAATCCTTTAAAAGAAAGACATTGATTTCTAACCAAAAGGTAATTTCCTCATTATAGTTAAATGGGAAATCTTGCAAATTGAGAATTTTGAAAAGTGTGGTCCAAATTATTAGCTCAGCGATGTTATGTAACTCAAAGTATATAATAAGGCAGAGTTATAAATGTTTAATTATGTTAAAAATAACTTTAAGATTAAAATAGATTAAAAATATCATCTGTGCTGCTTAGTCAGGGATCCAGCAAATTAAGAACTTTTAAAGTTCCTTTTGGAACACGACAGCTCATGTGCCTGGAAGCTCATGAAGGGTGCCTTTGTCTTGGGGCGCAGCTTGCGGTTCTGAAAATTGAGAGCCAGCTCTCACCCTGTGTATGTGGATTGTTTTCTACTCATTGATAGCAAACTTTTCCTGTCAACATATACCAATGTCTATTGCTATTAATCAATATAACTTCAATGATTCTACACAACTGTGAATTTTTAACTGTTATGCAAGACCTAAGCCAGTGTTTAAACTTCCAAGGGGAGGCGACTAAGTCCCATTTCTGGTGCAGGAAGGATTTTGGCCGCTGGGGTTCAGCAATTCAGTGTGTGGAAGTGCTATGTATGGAAGAGACCAGGGGAGGGGCTCAGGAAGGGGTGCAAGGGTTGGGAGGGAATGGGACTTCCGAAGCAGGATCTGACACTGGGTGAAAATCCTCGCTGAGATTTTGAGGAGCCGCAAACTTCCAGAGGGTTAAAATCTTTTCTGTCTTTGATAAAAGGCAAGCATTGTGCTCCTGTCTGTTTTTCTGTGGCCTGCAAATAAGGGACTAGAATCTAGATAAATAGTAAGTAAGGATTTCTTCCAGGCCCAGGATGCATGATCGTAATCTCCGGTGACCGCCCCAGGGCTGACCTGCTCAGCTAAATAAAATAATTGCATATGTGAGTGGTCAGACTTGTTGAGGAGGCTGGCGATCCTGAAGGTTCAGGGCTCAGAGAGGGGGCTTCTGGGCACCAGCCTGGGAGATCCAAGGGTAGGGCAAAGTTCTGGCAAAAACCAGAATTTGTGGAGAAAGAACAATCCTCATTTTGTCTTGCTGGGGAAGACAGACCTGCTAACAAAGTTCGAGATTATAATGACTCAGTGAATATTTAAATATAGTTCTTCCTTTCCTTTTTTAAAACCTTTTAAATGCAGAGCTCTATAAAGGTTTGAGACTTTAGAGAAAGGACGCAGTGGCATGCGAGCAACACGATGCAAAGTGATGACATCGGCATCGGAATGCTGTTGCTAAGGTGAGCCTGCCTCTCTCTCTAACCCGGATGGAAGGCTAAATAATTGCCCATTTCGGGGAAGTCATATATCTGTGACATGAGCTGTTCTCCGTAGCAGATAAAACAAAGCCAGATGCTTTCTCTTTGCACAAATTATTTTTAAAATAAAGATTAGAGTTTTATTATAAAACATAACACATGTTCTTGGAAGAAAACTCAGAATGTTTTATATAAGTCTGAAATTTTAATGTATCAAGAATATACACTGAGATCTCACTGGATATCAGGAGGAGAGAGTATGATGAGTCAACCTGAAAAGAGGAGTATTTTGAATTTAGTGAACAGGGAGGTAGGGAAACATGGAGACGCAGGAAGAAAAATCTGTCCCCTTATGATTGTTGGCAGAGGGGAAGGCAGCAAGAGGAGTGCTGGGTTTGCAGACAGAAGCATTCTTTTTATGGCTGTTGACTGAATAATGGATTAGGCCATTACTATAGGGAGAATAGGGCATCGCCAAGGAATACTAACAAAGAAACAAGGGGTGGGACTCGGGGACAAACTGGAGGCCAGTGCAGCTGGACACAGAAGTCCCTCCCACATGGACACCTTCCAGAGTGCTCCCTGGGGTTTGCATCCTCTGCCTGGGACATGCTTCTCCGGGGATCCCAAGACAAACCTCCTCCTCTCTGCAAATCTCTGCTCAACACCTTCTTTCTCAAGGAGCCCTGTGCTATGTACTCAGTGTAAGACACAGGGATCCCTTCCCAACTCCACCTCGGGTCATCCGATCCCCCTTACTGTGTCCCGCCTTTCTTTTTTCTTTTTTCCTTCGCACTTAACACCTCCTAATTTATCCATTAATCTTTCTGTTATATGTAGAGCCAATGTGGTATAGTAGTTAAAGAACACAGACTCTGTAACCAGCCTGCTGGGGCAAACGAGTTCCCCTAGCGGCTAGTGTGAGAGCCCAGAAAGGTTGCTTAGTCACCCAGGTAACTTTCTCATCTGTAAGACTGGGATGGTAAGAGCCTTGTTCCAGCGCTGTGCTCGACACACAGTAATTGCTGTGTAAACATGGACTAAACAAGATCATCTCCCCTAGGACTATGGGAACTCCCAAGAAGCTGTTGCCGTGAGTGGCGTGTGGTACAGGAAAGGGAGGAGTCGCACATTTTTTGAGACATTGGTGTTTTCATTGGCCGGTATTAGAATTTAGACAGAGTTAAGGTTTGGAAGGGTGGTGATGCCCACAGGTCACTGTGCAGCCACCAGGGCTGCTCTGCTGGCCAGGACGACCTGGGCAAGTAAGTGGTCTCCCAGATTTGACTGAGAAGGAAGGCAGGGAAGGCCTGGTCCAGCCAAGACATCCTGGAGTCCCAAGGACCTCCAGGTAACTGTGGTTCCCAGAGATGAACAAAAGTAGCGTTGAAACACGGTAGATGACTCAGAAGTGTTGCCAAAGTGGAGGACCTTCATAAAGTAGGAAGATAAAGCATCAGATACAAGTTGAATGAGGTAAGTAGATAGGAACGTAGTCCAAAGAACAGGAAAGAAAGGGAAAAAAAAAACAGATTTATCTGGGCCAATGTTTCCCCAAATGCATCCCCTAGAACACCGTACTAATTAGATGTTTTTAGATGAAAAGTCTAGGGTAGCATAAATCCTCCAACATAGCAAAGTACGTACTTTTTTTTTTTTTTGGATATTCACAAAGCACATTCCCAGAATAAAAGCTCTAAGAAGTCCTTTGGTGGAAGCACATGTTTAATTGGTTATTCCGACATTTCCTGAGCTTACTTTTCTGTGGCTCTGTTTCCTCAAGAACATTTTGAGACCAATGTCCATAGATCTCACTTTGGGGCTCGCTGTGTAATTCTCCAAGCTCCTCCGGGTCAGGTGGGCATCTCGCTGATTATTATACCTTCCTGAGCTGGGACCAATATACAGCAAGCTTTGACACATTCTAATCAGATGAGTGACAGAGTGGATCTAGGCGGGGTGGCAATCCCGGGAGAAACAAGGAGAGATGAAGGTGAGCATGAGAGAGAGCACTGAAAAGTGTTTTTATCCAGGGGGCTTCTGCTGTGTAAATCACACCCAGTTGCAGCCACGGTTTCAATGCAAGCCTGTCACCAAAGCTGCACTCACCGTAAGCACTGGCCGTATCTTCCCTCCCACAGCCAGTTCATGCTTCCCCTCAGAGATGACAGTGTCTCTTCCAGGCAATGAGCTCACGTTCTCCCCGTCACAGAGGCTCACCCATGATCTCACCGTGGTCCGCCTTTCGCTCAAAGCCACCCACTTCTGAACCCCCTGAAAAAGCAGCCATTCCCATTGCATGGAAGACCCTTCCAGGGACCTGGGCTGCTCACTGACATGCCATCAGGTGGCACCAAGGTTGCACTCTCAGCCGGTGTTTTGACTCTTTCCTGCTGTTCACACTTGTGGCTCCAATGGCCCTTGGAAGCCCTTCAGGAACCGCCACCCCAGCTCTGATGCTCACCCTTGTGTCTCAGACAGCTTCCTCCCCATCCTGTACCACATTTGTCTTCCCACATTCTACTCATTTGTCTAAAAAGTATTCATCATCAGCCCCATGTGTCCGGTCCTGCAACAGGCCCTTGGAATATCCCAAGAGCAAGACAGAAAGAGCTGCCTGACCATGGGGTGCTCACGTCCCAGAGGACACAACAGACGACAAACAGCGATCATCAGGTAGATCATGAGTCGGGCTGTAGCCATTACAGAAAAGGAGGGAAAAGTAGAGCAAGGTGAATGAGCCTCCTTCCATCCAGTTGCTACGGGACCCCTGTGCAGCTTGGCCTCTCATTCACAAGATGGGCAGGAGGTAATAGATGGAAAAGCCCTTCAAGTAACCCGACAGGAGGCAGAGCATGCCAGCTACCTCGAGCGATTCGGGGTTGGAGCGTTCACTTCTCAGTCAGAAACACAAATGTGAGCAGATGGAGACAGGGTCTGAGGATGCTCATCCTTCGTTACAGGTAAAAGGGTCAAATTATAATGAACATGGAAATCATATGAGGAGAGTGTGGTCACCTCCAAACCAGCCTGTGAGAACAGAGGGGCGAGCTGCAAAGGACATGTGGGCTCTCAGTGAGAGGGACGATGGGAAGAAGACGCCTTCCTTCCCCTTTGCACCCATTTTCAGAATCCACCATTTTGACAGGCAAATGGCCACCGGCCGTTCCCCTCCTGTGAACCGCAGGCAGCCCAGCAATCTTCTTCATCTCTTTGGCCGACAAACATCTGAAATTCTTGGGGACCATAAACCTCACCCATCTCTCAGGTTCTTCTTTTCACGTGACTTCAGTTTCAGGGCTGGGCATGTCTGACGTGGTCTCTCTGCAATTGCAAATGCCTTTTGGCCTCAGGGCAGGAGGGCTGATGGCAACTGTTACACAAGAAAGGACAATGGGACTGAGGTCACTGAGGTTGACCAACCCGTGGGGACCCTTGCTTGAGGGCCATCGTTCCCAAACTGTGCTGTGAGTCATCCTGGGAAACTGCAGGGAATTCGTGGGGTTTCCGTTGGACACTTTCTGTCTCCAGGGTAAAGGTATCGATGTCCGACCTTTGTCAGACACCATGCAAACTACTAATTCGAGGTAATTCAGTTTCAGAATTAGAATCGCACGACGTCCCTTTCCATAATACTATTTATCTTTGCAAAGTCGGACTTTCAGCAGTTGCTCAGCTGAAAAGCAAGTACTTCCCAAAAATCGATGTGGGGCAGGAAATGAGAGTAGCGGTTCCAGCCTGAGTCCCAGCTTTGAGACTCGCATGTCGTGCCCAGAAAGCATTCACAATCCATTAATAACCAATTGGGCTTCTCTGGAATGAAATAAAAATATTGTTTTTCTTTCAAACATTTTATATTAACTTTTTAAACAGCAACTAAGTTGTTGAAACATAAATACCAAGTTGTCAGAACATAATCATTTAATAAATAGAACAATTATTTCTTGTGGCCTAAGAGCATAGTGGGGAAAAAAAAAATCCTGAGTATCAAGCCAAGCACCACAAGCCATGGAAGTGCAGAAATCTCTATTTTAGTCCATTCTCACTGTTTTGACATGGTAATAATCACTCTTCAGTGAAATCTCACTAGAATTCTAGAACCCGATGTGGTTGCTGATGATAATAACACCAGTAGCCATAGTAGCAGCTAACATATACTGAGCTCTTGTGAGCCACATTCTATGGGAACAGTTTCTCCGATGTTATTTCATTTACATGCTCCATGCAATTCATTTCGCTCCATTTTCCTTAACCCAGAAATCTTGCTCTTAATTTTCCCCAGAGTCTTCTGTCTCTGGACCTACGGAGAAAATTTAAAAACTAGTTGACCTTTCTTGTGATAAATTCAATTGAAAACACTATAACTTTCTCTCTGACAATTATAAAACCCATTTTCTATTCCCTGCACGCATTTTTTAAAAAATTTCCAGTCTCTTTTACAGGATGCAAATTTTCTCAAGAATCCTAATTAATAATAATAATCCATCAACCAAAATGCATTCAGCACCGCTCCATGCTGGGCACTGTGGATTCAGGAAGGCTTGGATGCAGGGTCTCTGCCTTCAAGGGACTTTTCGGTAGAATTTATACGTAAAACAACCAGGGGAAAATAAAAAAGCGTATGCAGTAAAGGACTGAGTGAGTATAGGCTAGAAATACTGTGTCGAGAGAGAAATGCACCCTAACACTGAGCTGGCACAGGCCGAGGCCACCTTCGACTTGACTTCCTGTCTCATTCTCTCGCGCTGGAAACAACCTTCTCTTACTTTCCAGCCCTCTCTTCTGGAAAGTCAACACTTTTAATCTGTTCTAGGACACCTACCATTTTCCACTTGAAGGTGAACTTTGCTTCTATGTAAATCACCTCCGTTTTAAACATCATCAGAGATTAATTTGCCTCCTGCCTATGAACTTGTCAACTCTGGTATATCCAATAAAGATGATCTCAGAACTGTGTTGTGCCTTCCAGCTTCTATATCATTTCTCCTTTCCCTTCCATAGTCTGTGTGTATATGCTCGCTTGTGTGTGTGTGTCTATAAAACCCACTGTCTCTATGGCTTAACTATCGGTTTGTTTTTTTTTTTTTGCTTGAGCCCTGCAGTTGTCTTTGCCACTTTATCACTAGTGCTATTTTCAAGTTTACCTATTTAACCATTCAACAACTATTTAGGAAGCATCTGCTATTATATTACTGCATGTTATAGGTGCCAGGGATAGCTGATGAGCAAGAAAGACATGGTCACTTCTCCCACTGAGACTAGTGAGGTACACAAACAAGCAAGACATATTTACAATAGAATGTGATCATTGCCATGATGAGTAAGAGGTCGAGGCGCCAGGGAAGTCGTGGTGGCCAGAGGAGACTTTCTGCAAGGGGTGGGATTAAAGTTAGTCTTCATACTAGCGGTGAAGAGGCGTGGAAGTGAGTTCAAGAGGAGGAGTGGGAAATATACTTGAGAATGGGTCAAGGGATTTATCCTGAAGATAATGGCAAGACATTGTATGCAGGTAACGGCATTATACGATTTGTATTTTTAAAAGAGCAGTTTGGCTGTGGTGTAGTAGACAAGTGAGGGGCGAGACTGAAGGCAGAGAAGCGAGACAAGAGTGGTGGGGACTTTAACGGGAGACACAGCAGTGAAGATGGAGAGAATTAGATGGATTTGGGACACAGGAATCTATAAAACTTGGGAGTATTTGAATTTTGGTACTGAGAGAGAGCTGGGCATCAAAGATGGTAGTTCCCATTCACAGAAATTGGAAACCCAAGAGAAATGTAATTTAATGGAATAAAAAATAATAACTTCAGTTTGGGGTGAGGTGAGAATGACTTATCTCTGGTACATTTCAGTTAAGAATTAAGCCTAGAGGTCAAGAGAAAAGGATGAAGTTATAGACCTTGAATTTACCCCCCTACACAAGATAATTGACACCTTCTATTGGACAAAACAAGAGTTGTTGTTGTTTTGAAGTTTTTTGTTTTGGTTTGGTTTGGTTTTATTTTTACAAATTCTTCTGGCCACGCCCTTTACTTTGACAGAGTTTGTCCTCTTCTTGACGTTTGTTCTGTCTTGTCTTTCAATCATTCTCTTCCTCTTTAGTATATCATAACTTCAATAAACATTAGCTTTCTCTTCAGAGTTTCAAGACTTCAATGTTGAAATACAGAAATAAAGAGATAAAGAAGGAGGAGGAGGGGAGAGGAAAGAGAAGAAGGAGGAGGAAGAAAAGAAAAAAAAAAGAAAAAAACCCCAAAAGTCCAGCTTGGACCTGCTGCATGTTGTATTCATCAATTCATTAATTCAGTACACATTTACTAGTGAGCATCTCCTCTCATGTGCCAGGTACATACCAGTTTAAATCCCGGAGAGACAACAGTGACTTCTGATGCTGACAGTCTGGTTGAGAAGATAGATCTTAAGTAACTAACCAAAGGAATGAATGGCCATACCCTGTAAAAAGGGCTCTAAAGTAAACAACATTTACAAAATCTTGCTACCAAAGAGTAGTCCACAGACCAGCAGTGGCAGCATCACCTGGGAGCTTGTTAGCGAAGCAGAATCTCGGTATCCACTCTAGGACTCCTGAGCTAGAATATGCATTTTAACAAGATCCCTGTGAGAGTTGCATGCACATTAAATTTGAGAAGCACCACTCCAGAGTGCAAAGGGCTGTGAGAGGAAACAACAGGCTTTCTCTTCAGTTTGTCCTGGGGGTCAGGGAAGAGTCCCCCAAAGAAATGGGCTCTGATGAAGCTACCAAGGTAGGCAGGGGCTGGGTAGCACAGCACCTTGAAGGCCATATTAAAACTTCCATCTCTTTCCTAAAAGAGCAACCCAAACAGGTTTAAAGGTTAGCTTACTCAGTCAAGCTGTCTTAACGAAATGCCAATGTCTTCAACAGCGGACATTTATTTGCTCGCAGTCCTGCAGGCTAGAAGCCATGGCTGGGTTCCGGCGAAGGCTCTCTTCCCGGCTTGTAGATGCCTGCCTTCCTGCTGCGTCCTCGCTTGATTAGAAGAGAAAGAAACATTTCTCTACCTGGTGTCTTTTCTTATAAGGGCACTAATCCCCTCAGGGGGCCCCACCCTCATGACCTAATTATGTCCCGAAGGCCCCATCTCCAAATATCATCAGGTTGGGGCTCGGCGGCTTTGACATAGGACTTTCCAGAGACAAAATTCAGTGCATAACAAAGGTTTTAAGCAAAGGATTGTGGAACAATCGGAATTCTACTTTTGAATATTTATTCTGATTGACGTATAGAAACAGCATAGAAGGGGTCAGGGATACAAACAAGAGACCAATGAAGAAGCTACTTCAGTAGTCATGGTGAAAGACCCTGGCAGCTTAGAGGAAGCTGCCCTGGTGAAACTGGAGCAAAGTAAACCATTGTTAAATATTTAGGTGCTAAATTTGACAGGCTTTCATAATGGATTCCCTATGATGGTTTCAGGGGGAGGGTCAAGAATGACTGCCAAGTTTTGGGCTTGTGCAATTAGATGGCTTTGATACCAATGCTTGAGATAGGAATCACAAAATCAGCAAGTCTGTGCATGGCATTTTGCAAAATGTAATGAACAAAGCCATCACTTAGCGATCATTTATCATGGCCAGCCACAGCCTAGCTGTTTTACATATATTATCTTAATGTACTACACAAACTTGACCTCCTGAGATAGGAAGATCATCATTCGGGCTATAATAGTCTGGTGCAGTGAGCAGTCCAGAACGCTTTCAAAGGAGAAGAACCTCAGGAAGGAAAATGCCGACAGGAAAGCTGCACCAGAAGAAAGGGGATGCATGCCGAGATCTAAAGGTTGGGGAATATTTTGTTAAGCGAAGCTCTTCAGAGTCTGGTCTGGGATGGACTGGAAGAACCGGGGATCTGGAGAAATAGGCATGACTCCATCAGAAAGTTCACTGAGGAAAAGGGTGTCCAAGAAGCTGAGCAGAAAGGGAGGGGCCAGATTATGAAGGATCTTGAAAGTCTGTAATTTAGATTTTATAAAGAGGAGAATTTGAGTATGGAAGGAACATGACTCTACATGACAGGAGAACCTGTCTGGCAGCAGGAGAGCTTGAACATGGGGAGGCTGGAGTCCCAGACGCCAAGTTATTAGCATTTTATTAGGCAGGTAATAGGTAAGCATTCTGGACCAGCGAGGAGGAAAACTCAACGAAACTTCCTTTCATTGGATGAAACTATGTAGTAGAATGAGTTAAAGATGACTACAATTTTAGGAATAAAATGAAGAGAATGCCAGTGTCCAAGTCAGAGTCAGGGAGATCGGGGATAAAGCTGTGACCATTCACTGACATGCAGCATCATGGTGGGCCAGAGGGAGGCCATTTAAACTCGGGGGTGGGGGGAAGCCTGCAAGATATGTTATATGATGGGTTTACATTGGGATAACAAAGATTGTAAGGTTCAAGTGGAATAAAGCATGGTACTCTATTGAGGAAATAGCCTAAGATCATATGAAACATTGTGTTGTTAAAATAGAATTGGCAAAATCAAAAGAAACCCTTGCATTCCAGCCCCCAGCTATAACATCGTTACAGATGCACCGAACAGTTGCTTATAAACAATAATGCATTAGGTTCAAACTTTCCGATGAATGAGGCTTTGTTCTTGTCTTGGTCTAGTCATGTAATCATGACACAATTTTTTTTTAATTCAAAATTCTGTGTTTAGTGGAAGGAAAATGTATGCTTTTTATACTTTCCAAATGCCATATGGTCCCCCCCCCCCACCAAAGCATGAGTACAGTTGACGCGGAAAAAAAAAATAACCCTTACTAATCTTTCCATTTCTCTCTCCTGCTTTGCCTCAGGGAACTTCAGCACTTCTAGAATGTTCTTTTGTGGAGTGGCACCTGAGAGTGCCCCTTGGATCACGTAGCAGGTGTGGTCAGCAGTAAACACCTCCCGTAACCACTGCTTCGTTTAATGCCAATGCGGGCCGATGCTCAGTGTTTGCCACACGATACCCAAGGCACCTCAGGATTAGGCTAAGGCTTACCTGATCATCCCAGTGTGCCCACCAAGAACACAAAAGGGTAGCGTACAGATATCAGTTTCATTGTTCAGAATTGCCTATTTGAAGTCCCCAGTGGTCTGAAAACTTAGATGAAAGATACATGGGCTACAGTAATTAGCCACTGCAGTAAGAGGTGTTATGCAGGAAAACTGTGTGCGCGGGTATACGTGTGTTTTGACTTTGAACACACACTTGGGCTCACACACTCTTGCTCACTAATGGAAATCACATGTCAACGTTTTGTAAGGTATTAATTTTCACGGCAGACCTGGAATTGTTTTCCCTTCCCCAAACAGAGGCTTTTGTCAGTGGCAGGCACAACCTGGATTTCTTTGGAATCTGCAGAGTTTTGCCTTTTCAAAAGTGTTCCCAGAACAGCCACACGCTTCGGGCTGGCCGTCTTCAGGGGTGTTTTCTCAAGCTACCCCTCTCCCTGCTCTGCCAATTACGTGCCACTCTGTCTGGGCGCTCTGATTGCTTTCTTCCGAGAGGGAAATTCCTCTTTCATCAGTATGGATGCGCTGTTTTCACACACTGCAAGCGCTGCGTTGCTGTGTCAGCCATCCTATCAGGGCCAGTTTCAGACGAGTAGGGCTGACGAACTGGCTGCGGATTGGCTGCCCACGGCGGGGAGGGATTTGTCGGAAGGGAGGGCTGCGGCTTACAGCAACAGAGTTTAGACTGTCTTTGCTTCATCATCTGAAGGCAAAATTTTCCAGCCAAGGCAGGCGGCTGGCAGAGTACAATAAGCAGGGAACGAGAACTATTTACATGGAAATTTCTTCCTCACGATGCAGGGGAGAAGCCTGGGCCGCTGGATTCTGCCAGATGTTCCTGGGATTACTGTAAAAGGGAAGGAGAGTCGGAGCTAAACAAGGTAGGAGAATCGCCCCCCCACAGCCACCCCTGCTGCTGCTGCTGCTGCTTTTTTTGAATGTTTAAAGAGTTTACTGCAGTATGCTGCATTCCATGTGTGTTGCTTGGGGAAGCCACGGGAACTGGGTGCCACTGATTCAAATGTAATACTTGCAGGGGATCCTGGAGTTTTACGTAACATTTGGATTTGAGCAAAAGAAATGGCATAGCTTGCCTGAATCTATGCCGCCGGCTTGGGAGTGCGGCATCAAACGAGTTTTTATTCAAAGACTAGATCCATTTATTATTCGACAAAAACAAATTGAGTTCTTGGGAGCATTCTTATTATTTTGTTGTTGTGATAGGAAATGTTCATACTGCCATAGTTAGCTCCTGAATAAATAAAGTTTACATGGATCCTATTATGTGAAAACAGACTTGTAATTAAGAAAAAAAAAAAACTTCATGGTAAATAATCATCGATTGCATGTTTATGCCCAAATGTATTTATGTATTAGGAATTAGGGACCTACCTAACCCTGTCATGCCACGGCTTTGATTGAGTTTCAAAAGCACATTTTTAACAAGCCAGCAAGAGGTAGCTTTCTGACAAGTTTTCGATACTGTGGTTCAATGTTTACATTTCTTTTCCTGGCGTGTCTGAGCCTTTGTTTCCAGCTTAAAAGTGGAACCATTATATTCAAAAGTAAAGCTGGGTTAATAATGCTTACTGCAATTATCTGGTCTTTATGCATTTTTAATGAGAACACACAGCCAGCAGAATAATTTAATGAGGGCAGGCTAGCTTTTAAAGCTGTGTTTTCGCTATGCTGAGCCATATCAACTTTCTAGCCGAGAAGCCGCCCTGAGAAATGATGGAGAAGATTTATTTATACTGCACACTGGCCCGAGAGGAGGGAAGGATATATTTGTTAAAGAATTCTTGCTGCCCTTTCTCTGTGTAAAATCTCTGCCAGGCATGAGGAAACTGTGCTTTTTTGTTAGGCCTCGGAAGCATGTGTTTACAATAAATGTGTAACATTTTTAGAATAGTTAGCAAGCATTGAAGCGAAGAGAAAAAAAAATCTGACTAGCCTACCCACCACGGCCGTGAGTGTTCTTCAGGAAACACGACTATCCTTTTAAAAGACAAAGGTTAACTGGAAAGATATCTCAACTGAGTAGTATGTGCATTGGGGGAGACAATAAAATAACAAAAAAAGGAGGACATTCTTATAATCTTTAAATAAGATGAAGTTTCTTCGGTTACCCTGCCTGTTTTGTGAGAGAGAGTAGAAGCACTCGTTCGAATAAGAGCACTGCCACGTAGATTCTTCTAGACCCACTGTTTTTACTTTCAAGGAGAAGTGCAGGACACTAGCCCAGAACTTCTGACGTCATCTCCCAACTATTTCTGCTGTGTGTTCTTTTATTCCGGCTCGTGGAGAGTATTTCTCTATGTCCTGGCCAGGAACGTTCGAACTCTCACTTGGCAGGGCTTGAGTTATGTCTTCATATTTTAGCCCGTCCTTTCTAAACCCTGAACCCAATCTCCCTCAGAAATAGGACATCTCCTACCTACCTGCCTGCCTGCCTGGTCTTGGGCAGGTCAGAGCAGGTTCTCTGCAGGGTTCTGGCTGCATCGGCCAAAGGCAGTGGGGAGTGGAGCACGACCCAGCTCCCCCTCAGTGCGGCCCAGCACTGCCACCTGGGTGGGCAGTCCCTGTGGCCCCGTCCCCACTCCCCCGCCCCCCCCCCCAGGGCCACGATGTAAGGAGCCCGGTTCTGCCACCAAGCTCGAGGCTGGTTGTGATGGTGGGGACAGCCGCCTCTACATAAAGACCACCACATCCTAGGGCCGAAGGGGCCCAAGGAAGCGCAGTCTACTACCGCAGGCCATTAATCCCAGGTCACAGGTGTCAGGCTCCGCAGGAGACAAGAGCGGAAGGCTCGTTTGTGATGAGGAGCCCTTTGAGGAAGCATTTCCATTAGAACAGACTGGAGTTCTCGGGAGTTCCCAGTCCTAGTTTGCCTCCTCTCCCACACTGCTCTCGTAGCCTTGACCAAGTGCCCCTCTATTTTTCTATCTCTTAATAGAATGGAATAATACATGCTACACTTGGCCTCATAATTCTAGCATTCTGAGAGGCCTTGACATTGTACAAAAAAAAAAAAAAAAAAGAGTTGTTTTTCTCTTGGCACAATGAGCTATTTAAAGTACAAAGGGATAAAAACCTCGTATTAATGAAGCTGTTGGCAAATGTCTCAGGGTATTAAAACATATAGTCAGATACACAGAACCCTTCCCTGTACTTTGTGTTCATGTAAATTTTCTAGGGATATTTATCTTAGATCAACAGATAAAATTTCCAAGGAAACCAGAGCTTCGCTGTTTGCATTTTCTCCATCCACCTAACGTAATAACACCAGAAGATCTGCAAACCAGACTGTTTCCGACATAGGCCTTGGAGCACCCCAGAGCGTTTTGTGCTATTTTTTTGCTTTGACTTTTGCGTTAAATTTGTGAAAGTAGAGTGAAGAAGAGAGAAAATAAGAGGAAAGGAGAAAAATGTGCTTGCAAAACATACCGGTTATGCAGCTTTCCTGGTTAACAGCCTGCCTTCGCTCTGCTAGTTGTTGTAATTTGCTGTTGCTATGGTGAAAACAAATCAATATCACATGGCTCCCAGCCAGTCCCACGCTCAGGGAGCGCCACAGAAATTCAAGATCAGGTACTCGAGACGCCAAGCAAGAACTGAGAGGAGAGGATTCGGATATTGCGCTTAGGAAAACCCCTTAAGATAGAATGACTAGGCTCGATCTCTCATGCCTTTCCTCTTCTTTTCTTCCTGCCCTTTGCTACCGATAACAAGAGGGGATGGGAAGGAAGGCGAACTGATTTGTTTACGTTTTCCAAAATGACAAAACAGATTATGCACACGGAAGTGAGTTTGTAACATTGCGAGGGGTAAAGGATTCTGATTAATGAAAAGGTCAGTACAACCGCTGGGCACGGGAGTTGTTGAAAACATAGTTCGCGGCCCTTTGGGATCTCCAGGCACACAAGTAAGTACACCCCAGAGCGGTCAGGGCCAGAAACAGTTACCCCCACCCGGTCAGACAGAGACGCCTGGCAACTCTACAATGCAGGCGGGCGGTGGAGGCGAAGGGCATTGTGGGAAGTAGGCAGCTATAAACCATCAACCACAGCAAGTGGCAAAGTCAAGGGGAAACTGTAGGTCCAAGGTCAGGCCAAGTGCAAACACGGAACGCCAGGGGTAGAGCAGGACAGAATAAAAGGTCGCCTAGTTCATTTCCCAAAGTTTATGTGACATCCAACCTGAAGGCCCAGCAAGTAAAGTGAGGAAGTGGCCACAAAAAGAAGGAAAAGTATTTTTTCCGGAATGGTCCCCTGAACCTGATGGGCATAGCTGTTCGTTGCTGGGGTGGGGGTGGGGGCGGGGGGGGAAACCTTGGTATCTCACACTTTGTTTTCTCTGTGAAGGATGAGGCAGGAAGACTTAGGCGGGCTTTGTGGACTCGTCACCACAGTGTTTTCCTGCTTTTTACTCAGCTCAGTTGTTTTCCGTTGTGTTTGTTTTTTTAATGTGTACAAACCGTGCGCTGCAGCGGTGGGGCTCTTCACAGTAAGGGGTCCGTGGGTGGCATCACGGCTGTGGTGTGGCTCATCTGCACCAGGCCGGTGCCACCTACTGCTCAGCATTGTTTGGCCGAGGCTGGTCCCATCTCCGCAGCCAACAGGCCGAGAGTGAAAACACGTGCGAAAGGCGAGGTCCTAAGGTTTCTCTTGTGAACCTGAGTCCCAGAGTTGATGGATGAGTTTTCAGCTGTCTTGCTTTCCTCAACATGGCAGAAGCTCTTGGTGATAAAGGTGGACCCACTGATTTACCTTGGTGCTCTGACAAAGGATGCATTGTCTGGGAAATCCTAGGTTGGTGCATTCCATCCATCAGTCAACAAGTGTTTATTAAACACCCCTTGGGTTGTCTGGTTTTTGCTCTTTGGTTAGAACAAGTCAGTCACCCAATACCTGGCTGTGTGTGTGAGCAAAATAAAGGGCAGAAAGAAATGATGAAAAACTGTAAGTTTCAAAGACTTTAATAATAACTTTACTGACTAATGTTAATTTAATGTTGATAACTGTCAGGCAGTAATTGTAGGCTTGAGACAGTTTTGGTGTTTGGGGGAGAACAGAAGGAATTTTGAGTTTTAAATGCCTACATGTGCTTTCTTCACCTCCATTATATTTCTCAGCATAAATGCTGTTTACATATCATATAAAGATGTAAGATGAGCAATAAACATGTGAGAATAATGTCCCTCCCCCCAAAATCCAAAACATGAGGCTGCTGAGAACAATCACCTGGTCTCAGCAAGCTGAGATTCAGCCCCAAAGTAGTCAATTGGGAAGCGTGGGCACATCGTCTAAAAAGCCTAAACCACCCAGTCAACAAAAGGAAGTCCTAGACCCTCTGCCGAACTTTGGAGCCACGGGGTGCCTCCTCTGAAGGCCATGATACAATTAGCCCACCTTCCCCTCCCAGTGAGAAAACCTGACTCCTGACTCTGGAGAATTAAACCCCCCCCCCCCGCCCCACCCTCTTTATTTTCTTAAAAGCCAAGCTACTTGTAAACATCTAGGTCCCTCTTTAACTCAAAATTTTTGCTTTGTTTTGTTTATCCTAACATCAAAATTAGTGTGCATTTTCTGGGTGTAGGCACGTTGCCAGGGAAGGGGACCTGGTTCCGGGAGAGCTAGGGGTTGGTGGAAGGCTGTAACTTAAGGGATTCTTTTCAGCTCTGGCTCTTGGCAGACAGATGGGCAGCTTCTAAGGTTTTTGAGCATTTTGGACAAGCTGGTTGCTAAAGAAGAGTTTTGGGGGTGGACAAAGGGAGAAGGCAGGAAACAAGGAAAATGCCCCAGGTCCCTGGTCCTAAGTAGTTCGCAATCCACAATCGCTAGGGAACAAGATACTTACAAACAAGATAAGGATAGGTCACCACACAAGTGTCCTCAGAAGGATAATTAACATATGTATAGTTCCTTACTCTTTACAAAGGGCTTTCACAGACATTATCTCAATTAACAGTTCAAACAGAGGCTGAGAAACAAAACAAACAAAAACAAACAAACAGGGGCCCGAAATCAGAGCACTTGGCCTCAGTGTGCCCACTCCTGGAGGAAAGGAATTATAAAGTGGCTTTTAAAACTTTCATCCCTTTTTTTCCCACGAATGAATTGACTTTAAACTTGAAGATCATGAAAAATTTACATTTGTCCCTGGTATATGTGTGTGTGTGTGTCACTAGCTCCTGTCCCCAAATACTTACTATCTCTTTAATCCTTACCTGAGGATACGTTTTATTGATCTGAGAGCGAGGGAGAGGGAGACATCAATCTGAGAGAGAAGCAGGGACCGGTTGCCTGCTGTGCGTGCCCTGAAGGGGGACCGAAACTGCAACCTACCCAGTTGCTCTCTCGGACAACGAGTCCATTTATAACTAGCACAGCAGGCAGCCTAGATGCCGAGGCAGAGCTTGGTTGGCTTCACTTTCTCAGCTCTGACTGCTGAGAAGACACCAGGGGACAAAACCTATACTGTCTTTACACCCCAACCCAGCCACATAGTAGCAAGGGGAGCTTAGCTATGGATGGCAGGGCGGGGCTTCTAGAATATAAAAGTCCTTAATGGTTGTAAATGGCCTGCAGGTTTGGGAAAAATCAAAGGCAACAAAGGAACTAAAATGCTCATTCAAGGGTCCCTCTAAATTCTCCTAAGCCCGCTGAAGGGGTGAGGGTACTGGGGGAAATGAACCTTCGAGTGGCATGTGTTATAAACCAAGTGCCTTACACACATAGCTCATGTAATATGAACCTTCGAAGAACCCCGCGGAGTTAAGGTTATCCCCACACAGTTAACGTCGGCTAATAGGAAAAGAGAATTCCTAAAGGTTCTCTAACCCACCCCTGATCTCACAGCTGATACTTGGCAGAACCAGGATGCAAACTCAGGCCCAATTATACATCTGAGTTCCACAGAGAGATGACACTCTGTCATCTGCTGAGCCAATAAAATGGAGAAAACAAAAATAATTCACTTGCAGGAAGAAATAAAAGCTGAAGGGGGGGTAGGAGGTTGGTTGCTTTGGGAATCTCAGAGGCACGGTTCATGCAGTTCACATTATAACACGGAAACACGGGGCCTAGTCAGAACAGATTGTCTCACACGGTGTATCATTTCAGTCCTTATGTTTGCCATCTTTTTGAATGGTCACAAAACCCTCTCTTTTGCCCCCATTTGATAAATTAAATAAAGATGGAGTTTTCGAGAGGTTGAACAATGTGTTAAAAATATCACTGGCCAAAAAGTGGAAAAGCTGGTCCTCAAAACTGCTCTTGAGTCCAATTGCACTGCAGTCTGACTTGGACTTTTCTTGCCGTGAATGTTGCAGTGTGGAGTGGAGCCCAGCCCAAGCAGTTTTGGGGAAGACAGTAATGTTTTTAATGAAGATATTGGATTATCTTTAAAATCTATAAATTTCTGGCATCTTAGATACAAGCCTCAATTAATCAACTAAAGAGTATTGGTGAAGCATATGTTGTATCAGTGGCTTACTACTTGTAATGTCAAATGCTCTGGGGGTTCAGGAAAGTGAGCTCCGGGCTGGATGGAGTAGCAGACAAGGCTCCAGGGAGGAAGAGGTCCTTCCTGTACTTCTGAATGGGTCTATTTTGTGTAGAGATCAGTGTTTCTGAAATGGGCCATCTACACCCCAAGCCGAAGGCAAGATCATCCACTATGTAAGGAAAAGAAATAGTTGAACTTACATCTTATACATTATTTAGCTCATCCCTTTTAAATGTCAATTTTCTCGTATGTTTGATGACATATGAAACGTATTAGTATTGTTATGCAAGAATAACATCTATAAATAAGTAAATAGCCTGATGATGGCTATTCTTGCTCAGAAGTAATTTTTCTCATAGGGGCATATGATCAAAAAAGTGTGGCGAGCACAGCAGACAACATTCGAGAAGTGAAGTCCATCTCAAGGAGGAGCAGCAGCGCGATGTGATGTAGGGGCCAGTGTGGAACTTGACTTTGGAGACTAGGGATCGAATGCTGGGCAGCAGCAGGAAATAAGGCTGGACAGAGCAGGGGAGGTCAGAGTATGGAAGAGTGGGAGCACTGGATTCCACTACCGGCAACATCACAACTAATGCCTCCTGAGGAGTAAGATAAGACTTGTAAGATAAGGTTGGTGGTTAGAAAGTTTTTAACGAGCGAGGCCACTGGCTGTTACACTTTGGAAATATTGCAGGCATACAATGGGAAGGAGTTGGATTAGAACGGCAACATGAGGATGGGGAAGAAGGGCCAATCCGTCGAGAAGGAAAAATAATAGAAGCTTATGAGATCTCAGGGGAGTCAAAATGACATTGGAGTTTCTAGCAGAAGAAACAAAAGTGGAACCCTAACAAAAATCGGGGGAGATGGAAAAGGAGACCAATCAGTGGGAAGGGGGCCAGGGGAAGGAGAGAGAAGAGAGTCTTGAGCTTTGGTCATGGTGTTCTTAGCTAATGATGAGCTCATCCAAGCGGGGTGTGCCATAGACATTGGACAGTGTGGGGACAGAGAACAGCTTGGACAACAGGCTGCCCATGGAGACGGCGATACACCTGTGTTGACGCCATGGATGCTCACTACTTCCTGTTAGGAGGGAGCATAAATGGAGACAGGCAGGTGACTAAGGGTGAGCCTCGGGGAAGACAGCTGGGACCCAGAGGAGAAAAGAAGCTAGAGAAGAATCAAGAAAGCAAATACCCACTCAGGAGCAAAACTCTCAACTTGAGAGTGAGCAACTGAGGCTGCTAAACACCATATATTGGTTACAGACACAGAATGTTGGCTGGATAAGAATGTTGTAGCTGTATCTTTCTTATAGTTGACTATTTATTTACTTATGTATGTATATATCTACCTATCTATTTCTCCTCACTCGAGGACACGCTTATCGATTTTAGAGGGGAAGGGAAGGGAGGAAGAGAGAAACAGAAAAAAATGTCTATGTGTGAAAGAAAAATTGATCAGTTGCCTCTTGCACAAGCCCTGATCAAGGACCCAATCCACAACCTAGGCATATGCCCTGACCGGTAAGCGAACCCGCGACCTTTCGGTGTACAGATGACACTCCAACCAACCAAGCCACACTGCCCAGGACTGTATAGTTGACTTTTTAAATAATAAATCTTCACTAATAATCAAAAGAGAGCATTTGAAAACAATGGTTAAGCCCTGGCACAGTGACTCAGTTATTTAGAGCATTGTCCCAATAAGCCAAGGTTGTGGGTTCAATCCCTGGTCATGGCACATACAAGCATCAACCAATAAATGCATAAATAAGTGGAACAACAAATCAATGCCTCTCTCTCTCTCTGTCTGTCTGTCTGTCTTTCTCTTCCTCTCTAAAATCAATAAACTTAAAAAAGAAAGTTGTAAAAACCACGATCATCATGATTTCTGCAGCTGTATTTCAAAATATAGATTTTTGAGTGTGATTGGTCAGGGCACTGATCCTAGAGTGACGGGAGACATGACTGGACGCTGGCCATCCTGTTCTCACAGACCTGAGCGCTCGCTTATTCCTGGATCTAGCAAGTCTCAATTGAACCCAGCCATAAGGGCTATTCCGAAAAAAAAAACGAGAAGGTAGGCAAAGAGCGCAAATGGTTGATGCCCGCCTGCCAGACACCTACAGCGACTGGACCCGAGCAGCACTTCTCACCCTCATGTGCCTAGCAAATCAGCTGGGGATCTAATTAAAAAATGTGGATTCCGGTTCAGTAGATCTGGAGGAGGGCAGAGATTGCGAACATGCTCCCAGATAATGAAGGTGCCGCTAGCCCTCGGGGCTCCATGGGGCTCCGGAATGTGTAAACGCAGAGGGCAGCAGTACGCATGCGTAAATGCAACAGCTGGCCGCAGCCCACCAGGTTTGGGATGGTGTTGAAGGGGTGTTCTGCAGGGCTGAAGGCCAGGACCCACCTCCTCAACGCAGTAGCTGCTTAGGCTCGGAGTGGAGCTACGCCTGAGTTCACTTATGCCAGGAGCTTGGCACCAAGGTGACTGTGGTCCAGGGCACGAAGGGAGGGAGGGACTTTAGCAGTTTCCACAGGCCGCAAACAGCCCGTCTGTGGGTGTGTCCCCGTGCCTGCCATGGCTGTCTCCTCTGTGGACGCAGATTCTTACCAATTCCTCGGGGCACTGGCTTCCTGCCTCCAGAGGTAGCTAGTATGTGTGTTTACGTGTCTGTTTCAGAGATATCTTTTTAAAAAAGAAATACGTGTGTTCAAAATCAGCCTTTGATTTTTTTCTGGAGACAGTGATCAGAACTGGAGCCTGGAAGTCTGATGTGCCTACTGCAGTCCACACCCCCCATGCCTTAGTTCAGGGAACGTGGACAAACTCCTGTTTCCCTTCAGATGTAGATAATGCCATCATCCCCTCCTGCTCTCCAAAGAGCATGAAGAATGTGGAGGAAATATTGTACGCAATTAAAATTGCACTTGCATAAAAATGCTACTTTGAATGTCTTGCCACATGAAAGAAGCCATTATCGTGTCTTCCGTCTTGTTTTGTGTCCATCCGTCTTCCTGCCCTTGAGTGCTTCCCTTTCCTCTGCGCCCCAGACGACGCCCCGCGAGCCAGCAGTCTGGCTAAACTGATAGAGATGAAGTCTTCCCCGCCCAGGTGCCCACAGAGTCCACCCACAGGTGGCTGGTATTTTTATGCATTTTTAATTTACCAGTAACCTTTCAGGAATGAAAGGGAACAAGTGTTTATTGGGTTCATTGAGTGTCTACTAGATGCCAAGCCCTCTGCTGAGAGCTTTACATACATCAAGTGAGTTAAACCTTTTTACGAAGAAAATAAAGTCCGAGGAGGCTGAGCTACTTGCCAAGATCACACATGAACAAGCGCCAGAGCAAGGGGTGAAACCCCACTCGGGGATCCCTAAACTTGCAGACCTTTCCCAACCGTGCTTACTTGGGGGTTGCAACACAAAAGGGATTCGCTTTAGAAAACCCTCTCCTGCATTCGTACGCACCGTTGGCAGAATTCACCGAACAGTTAAATAGAACACAAACGAGCAATGCCTGGCATACAGTGCGGGCACGAGTTCAGTTTTAGCTGGGAGTTCCTCCTCACAAAGGGACTTGGTAAAGCGCCAGCGACGGCTGGAGCGCCATGGCCTCCGTGGCTGGTTGGCCCGTTCCTTGCTCTCGGATGCCCTTCGTGTGCACGGGTAGGAGCTGAAAGACCTCGCTGCTGAAAGGACCTTATGGAGACTCGAAACAGATGACATCTGCAGAAGCTCCTTGTCGGCGGGGAGTCCGTACGAAAGGGAGAATGTCTGCTGTGTTGGGGCTTTGCCACCCTCCATGAGAATTCTTAGAAATCCCTCGTCTTCTCCATCAGCTTCCCTCTGCAGGTGCGGTGCTGGGCGCTGATCTCCCCACCCCACGGGTCACAAGTCCCCTGGTGCGTACCAAGGGCTTGGGCTCCTTCTCTGACCTGCATCTGCCGTACCCTCTGCTGGCAGCTTCCCTTTCTCTCTTGCCCTGCGGCTCCTGAACTGAGCCAGGGTCTCTGTTCCCAGGTTCTGTTCTCTCTGCCAAGGCTGTACCTGGCATCCCTACTGAAGGGCACGCAGAGATACCTGGTGTTTCTGGGGTTCCATCCACACCTGCCTGTTAGCTGATGGAAAGGATTATTCATCTGCCCCCTTAGGAAGCCCATCATTTGAACCTGAAGTATCAGGCTTCCTGGCAGCCACCACAAAGAGCATCCCCTCAGGAAACAAAACAAACCCTATCTCTAGAGTTTCTCTGTTTCTTTCCTTTAAAGTTCCCTGGTGCAACTAGGCTGCAATTAAGAGGCAGGATCAAAGGGACTAACTGCCTCTGGGGCTGCTGAGACCTGCAGAGAGCTTAGGTCTTTTTAACTCTTTCCTTCCCTGTGACCTACCACTCCGATTGCTTCTCTGCTGCTCTGGGTGCTCAGGTATCCGCAGGGTGCTGAGCTGTGAGGAGACACAGCAGGGCCAGCCAAGGAACTTCTCACAGGACACAAGAGTCTGACCGCCCCTCCTTTGCAACATCCACCAACCAACAGCAACCGCAAACATCCGAGGAAAATCAGAAGGGAGTCCCAAGTGGAAGGCATCGGCAGGCTCATTTGGCACAAGCCACGGTCACCCTCCACCGTAGCCTTGGCAAGCAGTCTCTAACTGCCGCTTGACCACCTCTGTTGGCCGGATCCTCGTGACCCAGAACACTTGTAGCCGTCGCCTTTTGTTATAAAATTCTTGCTTGTGTGGAAATGAAGTGTGACTCCCCATGACCGTCCCTCCTCAGCCCTCCCTCGTTCAGGCCTGTGGAGTGCTCTTAGCAAGTCAGATGCCTCCCCAGCAGGTGAACCTCTCACCTGTCTAAAGGTAGCAGTCACACCTGCTCTGATTGGAGCAGTTGGTACCTTCCTTACTCAGGAGGTAGCGCTTGTATCACGCCACCTAAGACACTCTGAGTTTTTTGGCGGTTTCGTCACCTGGTTGACCCACATCACTATTACACTTGAACCTTGAGCTGGAGGCTGTACTGGAGAAAAGGGTGAGTCTCTTCCTTTTCCCTCAGCTCCGTTTAGACCTGAGCGCAGTGGGGAAGGGCAGGGGGAGGCTGACTGGTGGAGGCGAGGTGGGGAGACAGACCTCTCCCCCATCTGTGCGAAATGCCTTAAAATTGCCTTCACTCCCAACAATAGGCTCTGGGCAGCTCGGGAACGTTTGGCAAGAATCTGGGCATCGACTTGGAAAACTACCCATAGGATGATCGCTAGACATACACAAACACACAGACACATAGAAAGTGTAGCTGTAAGTTAATGTATACAGACGTAGCTGGACACCGATTTAGATTTAGATACGGATGATTGTAGATACAGATTAATCTTCATATATACAAATAAAGGTGGAAATTTGGATTTATATATACGCACAGATAGATAGCTGTAAGTATAGATTAGCTTATATACAGGTATAGTTAGGTACAGGTCGATAGGCCGGTAGGTAAATGAAAGGTAAATAGATAATCGTCACGCAACTGGGACACCACACTAAGACAGTGTCTGGAAGTAAATGACACATTTTCGCTTTGCTTTGGTTTTGGTTTGGGGCTCAACAAAATGGTGCTATTTGAGGGGTTGCTCTGCATCCTGCGGAGTCTCTCTGTGGCGCTCAGCACAGTCCTCAGCAGCTTAGAGACACACTCTGCCATCGGTGTCTGCCAAGGTCACCGAAGGAACTCATTAATCCCAGCTCCCGTCCGCAGCGGACTGCGCTCACCTGCCCTCCTTCCTCTCAGAGGGAGAAGCCGGGAGGATTTGCTCCCTCAGCCCCTCCTGGGCCCACTCAGGGTGCCCTGAGCAAACAAAGGAAGGGCGAGGAAGGGCCGGGGAACCATTTCCTGACTAGCTGGCCAGATTTTCCTCTTGAGAAAGCCAGAGAAATCCAAAGGCTTTGCAAACTTGACCGGAGACCAGCCCTCCAGGTTTTCTTAGGAAAATTCCCAGGTTGATATTTAACCTAAAGATGCCCAGGCCCCAACTCTATCACAAACTCTGCCTCCCCTCCCTTCAGTGCTGGTTTTACAAACACCCTGTAAGCCCCAGCCAGCATTCCTTGACCTGCTGAAAATTTGCCTTTCTAATTAAAACTACAAATTTTCTAGCTGGCCGCAAGGGCGTGTAATTTTTTTTTCTTTATGCTCAAGGTAAAATTTGATGCCGTAGATCCTGGACCGCAATCAATGGTTGACCAGAAAAAGGAATGGGGAGGAGCGATTATTTGGGGGAGCACTGGTGGTCCGTAGCTGAGACGGGAAGCTGGAGAGCATTGCCGTCTAAAACACCCAGGGGACCGGAGTGCACTGAGTCTCCTCGTCCAGATACAGGTTGTGCGCGGAGTTCACTGTTCCGCATCTGTGAGTTTGGATTTCGTGCTCCGATCTCTTCCTTCCAGCTTGATGATTAGCACAGAAAGTCACGGAAAAGCACCGAGAAGGCCCGGGCGCTTTGTCCGGCCGGCAGTGCGGCGGAGTCCCCGCCTCAGAGCTGTGGGCTCAGTCTCGTTTTAGTCTGTGCCCCTCTGCGGCACCCCCGGGGCCCCCTAAGCTGCTGAGGCAGGAGGGGCCGCGGCCTGGGAGTTAGTTTCCAGTTACAGTCTGGCAGAGCCCAGCAAACCCTGGAGTTAGCTCGTGACACTCTCCGTCCTGCTCACCGCTTAAAAACAGAAAACGAAAAAATCAAAACCATATGTTCAATACAATATCGGGCTTCCAGTGCACACGGCGCTATGGAATAATAACCCTCGCCTGATCCGCATGCTTGGAGGCTCTGGGCAGAGGCGGCGGCCTGCTCTGGCCGCGCTGAGGCAGGCCCAGAAGGCTACTCTGTTCGCTTTCCTTCTCAAAACAGCACGTCACTGGACCCCTTCCAGCTCCTAGAGGGGGAAGCAGATCCGGGCTGGGCTTACTGACTTATTTCCCGCCTTCACATCCTCCTTCTTCCCCGCACACTTTCAGGATTGGAAATTAGAAACACTTTTCTCCTACACGCAAAATGACTCCCTCACACACACTTTTTCCCCCTCTCTGCTTTGAAATGGCGATTGCTGCCGGAAGAGGCTTCTAGAAGAACACATGCTTTCGCCGGCCAGAACAGTCCAAGGCTGGGTTTCCAACGTAGCCAGCTAGTTAACGGTGGTAGCTAGTTAAGGGGAGGGGTCACCCTTTGGAGAAAGCAGGCTTAGGACAGAAACAGAGCCTGTGGGGGTTTCCGGGGGCCTGATACAGGTTATTTCTCAGTCTGGGTGTGGGTTACCCAGATGAATTCACACTGTAAAACTCCGGTGAGGTGGGCACTTAGGATACCTTTGCTTTTCTGTCTTTAACGAAGTTTGCCAAGAGTGGCTGGTTACCTAGCACTGCCTTTTGTCAGATAAAGGGACACCTGGTTGGAAGTTTCCCCTGTCTCCTTCCTCTGTTGTCACTCACGCCTGGCCCACCCATGTCTGTGTCTCTCCTAACTCCTGGGCTCCAGGCCCGCAAGGCGGAGAGCAGTGACACACCATGACATCCTACTCCTGGGCCAATGGGAAGTTGATGCTTCCAACTCAACCCTGAGAAGAAAGGAAATCATGGCTGTTAACTAATGATGATGATAAGGATGATGTCAGTAGTGATGCTACGTGGTGATGGTGCACAAAGCATCTCCTTTACTCTCCATGTTTCTATGTTTTATAACCACACGGAAGTTCTGGCTAAAGGGTTGAGGTTTCTTTTGTGTCGTGTTTTTCTAATCCTGTTTGGCAATCAAGACCGGTGGAAGGAAGGGGCAATGTGGGGGCCGCGGACGGAGATGCCTTTTGCCCCTTCTCCTTGCTCTGTAACCCGAGGTTCACAGTAGAGTTTAGGTCAAGGGGGTGCAGGTCTCAAAAAATAAGTAAGGGTGGTTAAGGGTGGTTAAGGGTGACAAGAATCTGAAGCTTGCAGGCCATCGACACGGATTTGAATCCTGGGCTCCCCTAGCTGGGAAGAAGCAAAGTTACCAAATCACCTGGGACTTTGGACTTCTGGTGGGTGCAAGTCTAGACGGTACGTCTAAGGACTTTTGTGATGGCTTCGTGAAACAATGTACCGAACTGCCCCCCCCCCCCACAGTGAAAGCCCTCATGTCATTGGGAAGGGATTACTCATTGTTCACCTTTCCCTGCTCTGCCAGGGCAAATGTATGCTACTTAGTGAAGTTTTCTTGGTGACAGAAAATTTTGCAGAAAAAAGGAATGCCTTGTGAAAGGTCATTCCTTAGTATGTCTGAAATTTTCCGTTTCCTTTCCGCTTGTGGAATTTATGCTTTAGGGTAACAAATAGATATTTAGTATAAACAAATCACCATGGTGAAGGTTATCCATGCCTGCCGTAAGAGAGTTATAAGGTACCCTGAAAATAGATTACTGCTGTCTAGGTGAAGCAAGGAAGGCTTCCTGGAGGAGGCAGCCTCTGAGATGGCCTCTGGAGGAAGAGTAAGATATCAATGCATGCATTTGGGAAGCACCCATGCTGTTTTCTCTGGCACATGGGGCAGAGCCTAGGGAATACTCATGGGGGGGAACAGCTCAAGTATTTGGCATAGACTCAGTGGTGGAGAACCCTGGATGCCACACTGTGGATTTACAACTTGATCCCAGAGCAGCAGAGTGCCACCAAATGTGAGTGAGCGGGTGACCGATGGGATGAGATGCTGCTTTAGGGACATAAGAACTGCAAGCACCCAGGAAGTCCTGGGTGTGCTGAGCTGGAGTAGCAGCAGTGAGAATCCAGCAGAAGGTGCCGTGACGATGCAGGGGCAACTTCTTAAGGGTGTGGGCAGGCCTGCTGAAGCCCAGGGAAAGGCAGGGAATTGAAGACAACCTGGGGACCATGAACTTAGGTAAGGGAGGATGGGAGAAGGTAATGAGATTGGCTGTGTGTGGCCAGGACAAGTTTGAAGTGAAGCTGGAATGCCTTCACGGAGTTGCAGGTCTAGACTTCTGTCGCGTGTACAGCGATGTATTTGGGTTCAGCCACAGTGGAGTGCTGTGTGAGATCATAAAGGAGTTGAGACAGCGCAGGAAGTAAGTGATCTAGAAGACCGCTGATGGCACCGCCTCGGGGACTCTTACACCGGAGGGGGTTCCCCACGCCCCTTTGCACTGACATAGCAAACCAAAGGGAAAAGCCCATCAGAGAGGCCAGGTGCTCCTGGGCACAGGTGTGTGGGCCTCGGCGCCTCTCCCTTGCATCTGTGAGAAGGGATCGTGCTCTTCACTCTTTCCTAGAAATGACACTGATCAGCGGTAGCACCTGGACATGGATTGGGTGCAGGGATTTTGGCATCTCTGGACCACACTGGAAGAAGAGGCGTTGTCTTGGGTCACATATGTGGTGACATAATGTCAAAAAAGGTCTCATAATGTTTTAAGTAAATTTACGATTTTGTGTTGGGCCACATTCACAGCCATCCCAGGATGCATGTGGCCCGCGGGCTGCAGGTTGGACACCTCTGTTAGGGTTTCCAAAAGCCAGGTGAGAAAGGGAAATAAAAGCAGATTCTAAGGAGAGCTCCGTAAAGGTGAGGACCCAGCCTGGTAGCATGACACACGGAGGTTCCAACGGCAGCCCTGATCTCTGGGAGACACTGTTGGAGAACAGTGACCAGGGAATGGAATGGCAAAGCACCTGGAGAGTGGGAAGGGAAGACATTTAGGGAGTGTGGAATATTCAGAGTGATCAAGGGAGAGGGGAGGTGAGCAGAGAGGAAGCAGGGTTGAGACAAAGCAGTGGAGGTTGGAGGAGAGCAGGGCTTGGCTGGCCGCACTGAGGGCAGCGTCAAGCCTGAGGAGGCTGCAGGGGGTGGGTGGGCTGAGATGACCAGGGCGAAATGTTTTTTGGAGATTTGTAGAAAAATAGCGCTGATGTTGCTGCAACAGGAAAGGTGAGAAACGTTAGATAAATGTGAAGAAGGTGTAAGTTTGTCTTGAATTGGATCCTGTTTTATTGAAAACCACCGCAGAAGGAGGAGGCCGGTATACTGCATCAGTGCCCCACTCTTGATGAAAGATGAGCATTGTATCATTTCATGCTTCACCAAAATGCAAGGGCTACTGCTTCCTTCTAAGGCGCTTCACCAGTGTTGTTGGTTGTTCTCTTATTACTTTCTCATTTCCCCTAGTTTTTTCCTTAACCTCACTGGGTTCAGCAAAAACGTGCTTCACGAGCCTGGTAGCTTCTCCTGAGTAACAATACCTGCCGGCAGAGATGTCCCAGGTGGAATATCGTGAGTCTCCTCACTGTCGTTATGCCTATGCGCTTTATACTTGAGCCAATGTCTGGTCAGTTGTAGGTGCTCAGTAATTGTTTGTGAGATGCAATCAGATGATTGAAATGTCTTATTCAAACAGGCATTTCTATGGATGATCATTAGCTATGAGTCATACTTACAAAAATCCATAGTCCATCATCCACCCAAATCCACCCAGAAGTTTCTATTACAGGTGAAGAGAGAGTGCACCCCCGCGCCCAGAGATTACACGTCTACGATATTGTACTTCAGTGCTGAGGAGAGGCCAGTCACACCCCGAGGCCTCCAGCCTCTTGTTTTCATGTAACCTGCAGAGAAGAAGCTTGGCTCATAAAGGCGAAAGGCAGAGAGAGGTGAAGGGCAAGATGCACAAGCCAGGGGGTGATCTGGAATGTTCCAACTTTTCAAATGAGCTTGAGTTACTTAATTGCTATAGGACAGACACTTCTGGTTATGTTCGGCTGCACAAAATGTACAGCACATCTCGCAAAATGGATTGACCTATTTATTTGCCTTTGAGGGCCACTTGAAAACCAAGGAATAAAAAAAAAAAATGACACCAAGCCTGCCCACAGTCAAGGCCAGAAGGAGCTTTTATAGCCACTGGGACAAGGTCATATTTCTGTATTATAGTCCGTCCCCCACTCAACTTCCAACCCCAGGAGAAGAAAGAAGTGTGTGGTTTTTTTTTCCCAGACCCATTTCAAAAGCCCTTACTCGTTCCTCCAAACACTGCTTTTGTCAGCTGCACAAACTCTTGGGAAAATTGTTAAAAAGGCGAATGACAACTTCTCAGGCCTCAGCCCCCGAGATTCTGACTTGGGGTATCTGGGGCTGGTACCCAGGATCTACATTTATTGCAGAAGTGCAGTGTGAATGGAGCACAGATGAGGAACAGGCCTCCTGGCAGAGGGTTACAGACGAGTCAGACCCTGCGTTCAGATTCGGCTCTGCCGCGTGTAGATGCGCAACTTCAGGCAAATCTTAAACTGTATGTGAATCTCAGTTTTCTCGTCTCTAAAATGAGGATATTGATACCCACTTCTCCGGGTGATGACTAAGATTAAATGAAACTACCTATGTAAAGAAAACTTTCTATACTGCACACTCAATACATAATATTTGGATATATTTGCTTGGGTGAACGTGGGTTTACTAGGGAATAATCCCAAACTAATGCTACAAACCCTCTAAACAATTCTAGAAAGAGTATGGACTTCAACATGACTATTTCTGCAATTTCTTGAAGTTTGACTTGCTCACAAAAAAAAACAAAAACAAAAACAAAACTTTACTGTTTTTGCAACAAAACAAAAAGATTTTATATTCTACAAAATAATTCCATGTCAGAATCTTGGGAATGCTGACCTTTGGTAGGGACTATAAAAAACACTGGAGCCTGTTGCCCCAGACTAAAGGAAGACAGTTGCCTGTGAAAGCAGGAGGCCCAGGCGACATTTGGAAAGTCTCACGCAGTGCATGTGTGAAAATGGCGCACTTGACCCAGCTCCGCCGTGGCTTGAACCGTTTTGGCACAGATGGAATTGACTCTGGCCCCACTCAGGCGGTTTTTAGGTCATTCAAGCATATGGTAACTGGCTCACATGGGGACCAAACTTCTGAGCTTAAACTTCTAGGAATGAGTGAATGAACGGATGAATGAATGAATGTATGCATTTCCTCTGGGGCCCAAAACACTCTGACATCTGCCAGTCCATCCTGGCCCTCTGCTTCCTGAAGAAAGCTTGGCCCTTTGTGGCTTAGAGAACAAATAAGCAAGGATGGCCCCAAGGTGTTTCCTGCGACCTCGAGCTCCTTCCTTCCTGGCTGTAGTGACCCAGTTGCCTGTGTTGGAAGTCTTGGTGTCCTGTGTCCCTTTGTCCTTTTTTCCCTGCTGAGAGCCCGTCAACAGCAGAGATATTTTCGCAAGTTAGGTGCTTGCCGGTGCCCCAGGTCATGAGATTTGGGTCACACACAAGCCAGAGGAAAGAAGTGTGGTACGGAGCCCGTTTGATAAGCACGCAGGGAGGAGGAAACACGGAAGAGTGGGGAGGAAAATAAAAAATAGAGCGCAAAGAGAATTTTAAGATACCCTGGGAAGGAGAAGTCTTAGGGTCAACTTGTAGTTGAGACAGATTTCCCAATGTTTCCAAATCAAAGTGTATTTGTAAATATACTTTCTTCAAATCCACAGTGAACCACTTTCAAAAGCTTCGTTCCCTGTATTCGGAGAGTACTGATTAAAATCCAACTGTGTACCTACTACATTGATGCTATTTAAAGGCAGCAAGAACATTATCTGGCAGCCAGCAATTGCACTGAGGTGCATAAGTTACACAGGTATATACACATCTCTCTCTCTCTCTCTCACATACACACACTCACACACTTACACACAGATGCAGGTGCACCCTGCAAACGCCAGTGAAGAACCCTGACACTAACCCTCTGTGGTTCAGGAACCCCAGACACCTGATGCTGAATCTAAGACAGGAGGGGATGGAGAGGCCCTTGGAGTTGGCCCAGTGGGGCCTGACTCCAGTAGAGTGAATTCTGAGTGGAGAAGGATGCCTGGATTCAGACAGTTGCAAGTGAGAGCGGAAGGCAGCCCCTATCAAAGGAAGCCAGTCAAACAAAAGCCAATAGGAGGAAATGAGCCCTTATTGTGTGCACACATGGGGGTCCAGAGGAAGGAAGCGGCCTGATTCGGGACCCTTCCAGTGCCTCCTGAAGCTACAAGGAAAGGCTGGGTCTGTGTGCCCGTAACCTGGAGGAGGTGTCTTCCTCAACCCCGGGTTGGCTGCAGTGAAACCAGGAGGATTTTAGTCAAACCACCCATTTTCCTAGACTTCCAGAAACTTGGGCCGCAACACGTGCCCTTGGGAACGAAAGGCAATTCCTTACGTTCCTCCTTGTGCGTTGGAGTGTTCGGGATCTAAGAAAAACTGGGAAGCAGGCGCTTGGTTCAGATACTTTGGTCTTTGTATGGGCAAAGCTCATTCATTTTCCAGGGCCCATCGGGCAGCCTTTGTGCAGTGGGGCCACCTTTCTGCAGGGTCCTTGCCAGCTCCTCAGGGTGCTTCTTGGCATCAGGACCCTTGATCCATGAGACAACAGTAGTATACAGGACCATCCGCAGTCTTGCTACCTGCCATCTTCTCTCCAAAATGTAATCCCGAACACAGGCTTTTGGTGTGATCTTGCAAGGTACAGCTTGTCCTGAGCCCCCGGGGAACCAAGGAAACGTGCATGGTGTTCCCAGTCCCCAGCGATTTTAGAGGGTCTGGAAGAGAAACATTTATTCCAGCAAGCACAAGAAACAGGAATTCCCTGGCCCCTGGAGCCCCCGGGGAGGGACGGGTGGGGGCACCTGAGAGTTGTTCAAGAAGCAGGGAATGAGCAGAACTTGCTATTCCTTTTCTCCTTTGTGTTACTTGATTGACAGTTTGAGTGCAGTGAAGCTTGATCTGTGGGGATGCTACTTACTGTAAGTGGTGTGTATTATGGAGTCATTTTCCACTGACGTCACCCTCTCTGAAAGTGGTGCTGGTGGGGGAAAAATGAAAGAAGACTAAGGAAGGCTGCATGCTCACAGCCCAGGCTGGGCTCCTGCGCCCACCGCCCCCCCTCACCCCCCCCCCTCCCGGGCTGAGGGGATGTGCTCCTGTCTGCCTCAGCCTGGACCCCAGAGGTTGGCACAAGGTCAGAGTGTTACAGTCCCAGGGCCCCTCCTCCACCCTCCCCCAGCATTCGCCAGTGGCGGGCATGGACAGGAGACAGAGGAGAGAAAGTTGATCACGAGACAGCACTCCTTGAACACACCAAGTTCCACCGCCGCTTGGGTGGATGGATTTTCAGTTTATTCTGGAGGATGAGAAATTAAGTTTTCTGAGGGACCCTAGGTGAGCACCCAGGTGCTGCTCTGGGTGCTGGTCTAGAAAGGTGGGTCATCCCTACACCTGGGCTCAGCCGGCTCATGTTCTAGCCAGACGCAACAGCAATGAGGTCATTTCAAGGACAAAGGACTGAAGTACAGGAGGACATGGGGGTCAGGGAGGGTGACAGTGGCTCTCTGGGGCAGTGCGAGTAGGGGACAGGGTTGGCAATGACTTTCTAAGAAGGGACATTTGAACTGGGCCTTGGAGGATGCAC
Organism: Anoura caudifer; assembly: GCA_004027475.1. Classification (NCBI taxonomy): domain Eukaryota; kingdom Metazoa; phylum Chordata; class Mammalia; order Chiroptera; family Phyllostomidae; genus Anoura; species Anoura caudifer. The sequence goes on from PVKU01005014.1 coordinate 63,926, forward strand.
CAAATGACAGCAAGGAAAGAAAGAAGCAAAGGGTGTCACATCCCCCTCTAATTAGCCCACTCCTTCTAATTAGTGGCTGTTGAGCCTTATCATCTCATTTATAAACTAAAACTAATAGGCAGTTAGATAGATTTTTTCCCTTCTTTCTTCCCTCCCCTTCAACACATGAATTAAGAGTTAATCTGCAAGCAAATAGCATAATGTGGATGCAAAGAAACAGGACTTATTTTATTCAGCCGTGGCCATGACTGGCTATTTAGGGAGATTTTTACCCTCCAGCATTAGGTCTTGTTTTGTTGCAAGTCACCTGAAGCAGCAGGCAAAAGGGTAGGAGAACCTTCTCTGCAGACTCCTGCTTGTTCTCCCCACACCTCTGTTTCCTATAGCATCAGAGAGAGAGAGAGAGAGAGAGAGAGAACACCGAGGAACTGTACCTTTCTTCTCAGGCCATAGTGTGGCCAGTATTTGGCCCTCACCACCGGCTAAAAATGATGAAATGCAAAAACAGTCCATCTCACATGACACCGGATAATGGTGGTTTCTAAATTCCTCGCAGTTTAAAGGCTAATTTCCAGTATTAGGTCATCGTGGCACTTGCAAAACTCCAATGTGACCCTTCGGTCATGTTTAGTTTATTTCAAATATCACCACTTGCCCCAAGGAAAACCCCCCTGACAAAGGGAAGATATTCGCAGTGAATTTAAGCCACTTACATCTCGAATATCGAGACTTTTTTTTTCAGCTGTCCTGAGTAAACACATTCTGTAATTTTTAAAGCAACCAACGGAGGGAGGCCAGTGCCAGTAATACTGCTAAATACATCAGGATCCTGGACAGCTATGGGGGAGGGGGGGCATGTCGTCTGGTAAGAAAAATAAGGGAACAAACAGAGGCCAGTCAACTTAGACTCAGGACGATGCCACAGCCCCCGAAGTTCACTGCTGACCGCGCAGCGTTGGCTTTTTCATGTATTAACAGCGCTTTTGTGCCCTTGTTTTCCAATGTAGACCAGCTGATAGTGTGCCTTGTTCGTCATTGACTTTGCAGTCTCATTCTTCGCCACAAATATAAAGGCCTGTTTGTTTTTCCGCTGATGTGCCCCGGCTGAAGAATCGGACATTTGTTCCGCAGCGCTTGTTGTGAAGAAATCAGTTCTGGGCACGTCTTTATACTGCCCATAGAAACAGAGGCTTATCTGGGTGCAAGATGCCTCAGGTTTGTGCTGGGGTAGACTTACATGCATCCACTACTATAGAAGGTGAAATTGGAACATAATGAAACTTCATTTCAGTGTAATCAGTGAAGATGCTGATTCATAGACTATTCATAAAGATGTACACTTTTTTTAATTATAATGACATACAGCAATTTAAACTGGCCAAGAGTATTTTATCTCATAATGGCTCTTAAGAAGGTCTTATTAATGAAGAGATAAGAGTGATTTATGAGGAGTATTACAGGTATTTATGTCTAAATGAATGGGAATGAAATGCCTGAGAAGTTTGGACTCCTAAGTGGGGTAAATGTTCCCTGTAGAAATAGGTTAAGACTGTTAATTTATTCAGCAAGCACACCCCCTCGGCCCCCTTTTCTCATAAACAGTTCAAAGGTAACCTTTAGCCTAGAGAGGGGCGGGTTCGCTTTAGAAGGGACTCAGATCGGTCGGTGGTGGCTGCCCACCTGCTCACTTGTTTGGAGAAATTTTTGAGCGCCAAGTCTACATGCACAGGGACAGCACACTGGGGTCCAACAGTCACGCCTGCCACAGACGGGCAAGGTGAGCAGAGGGGACCTCGGTGACACGCACTTGCCGTCCTTGGCACAGGACTCTCCGAAGCATTGCAAACTTGAGATCCTTCCCAGCCATCTCTGGCATGGCCCGGGAAGTGATGGTTATGGTTATGATGCTGGACACAGTTTCGAGGTGTCCCCAAAATTCAGCCACTTGAAGGGTCTGTCTGTCAGGGTGGAAATCACTGAACTCTCTTAAGGCACTTAACACCCCTAAGGAAGCAAGTTCAGTCGAGTTTACTAAAGGTAGCTGTGGAAAATGCTTTTTCATTTCCCTCAGATTGAGGAACAACATGACCCTACCACTCTCCTCTCTCCTGAACGCAAGGGGAGGGGTCAGCACGGGGGGGGGGTGGGGGGGGAGGCTGGGCCACTGGGGGAAGCCCTTGGAAATGGAATTGGGATCTTTTGTTTTAATTTGATGTGTCGTCCTTCTTACGACAGTTTTCGAAAGAAAGTGAACACACACTTATTTCTCTCCACTAACAAAAAAATAATAATCTGAAATTCGGGGCAAGGCCTACAAAGCAGCACAATTTTCCTCTGTTTCTATGTTAAAAAACATGTCATAGGGAAGACAGGGAAGGAGCTATTTTAAAGCGCCGCTCTGTTCTAGGCACCCCGACAAGTACTTTCAAACTGCTAATTTTTTTTTTCAAATTTAATGCTCCCAGCTGCCCTGAAATATATAGAACACGGTCCCATTTTATAGATGAGAAAAGTGAGGTTTTGAAAGGTTAGTTTGGTATGGAGCCCCTCAAGCTGGCTGAAATTTCTGTTTGGAGTTCGGACTTTAAACATATGCTGCTCACCATAACTGCTGAACAGGAGAGCCCTCGGTACATGCTGGCTACTCTTACTTCTCTCTCCCCTACCCTCCCCTCTTTCCCTCTCAGTCTCTCTCCTTTCATATATATGGATATTTATTGAACTTCAAATATTTATTGCAAACCATGTTGCCTTTTTATTTCAAAAAGAAACATGAATGCCTACGCTTTATGTTAGAACATTATCTAAACCTAGAAAGGGGGCATTTTTTATAGGAGGATAAAGACCGTAACGTACACAATAAAGTCAGCAGTGTGTGTAAGAAAGCAGAATATTGTCTTGACATTTTATATAGTGTGTAAATTGCGGTTCTCATCCCGAGGAAGTCTGCTTTTAGTTAAGCACTCTGAATGAAGTCCTGTTTCTAAAATCCCCTGTCTCTGTCTTTTGGTGGGTGGGGGGCAGTAGGGTTGGCAGTAGAGAGAGGCTTTTTTTTTCTCCCTCTGAGAAGGCTTTTTATTAATTTCTCTTGCTGAATTTTTGACCCTGCACAGGAAAAGAGAGCTATTGTACCCGACCACAGAGCAGGGCAGGCACCCCCAGACTGGATGTGTGTGTCCTTCCTGCTGAAGGGCACAGAGAGGAGCTTCATGCGCTGGTTACAGCAGCGTCATCGCAAGGCCAGTTGCTATTCTTGATATACGTGTTGCTGCTCCGTATACAGCAGCGGGGAGATCGTGAATCGCAATCACTTACGGGGTTAGAATGAGACGCATACTGGTAATCTTGGAAAGAAGAGGCGGAATAGCGTAAACAATGGAGTTGGGCATGGGACTCCTTCCTTGCTGGGCCAGCTAACAGTCCCCAAGCAGTCCTTTGCGTACCTGTTGTCTGCCTCTGAAATTTAATGGCACGGTGCCTTCTGGGAGCACTTTAATCACTGTGTACCACTCTTTGTAAATGCAGCTGATAATGTTAATGGTAATCATTGTATTTAAACATGTTAATTAAGGCATAATGAGGGTTCTAAGATTATCTGCCATGTTTCTTTAAAAAAATGATTCATTGCCCCGGTCGGCGTGGCTCAGTTGGTTGGAGCATCATTCTGTACACCAAAAGCCTGGGAGTTTGATTTCTGATCAGGGCACATGCCTAGGGTGAGGGTTCAATCCCTGGTCGGAACATGTATCAGAGGCAACCAGTCAACGTTTCTCTCTGTCATCAGTGTTTGTCTTCCTCTCTGTCTCCCTCTGTTGCTTTATTTGTTTCTTTATGTGCAAGACTATTTGGAATAAAAGGCACCTGGATCCTGGCTCTATGTTAGTAGTATAAAAATCCTCAGAAAACAAGCTGAGATTTTTTAAATGGTATGGCACTTTGATTTTTAAAATTCTGAATGTCTTTTGATTCTTTTTGAAGGAATGGGAGTAGAGATATATTCTAAGCTCTGGGACAGGAAACCACTAGCTTTTACTTCTAGAACACTCCCTCGGTTTTTCCAGAGCTCTCAGGGAAGGCGCCATTGCTCTCTTTTCCGTTGCTCCTGTCTGATGAATAACGTTAATGACACAATCTGGGACACGGCTCTGTGGATTCAGATGCGAAGTGTCATTGTTGTTGAGGCAGGTGTTCCTTCTATGAAAAGTGTTTAGGGCCCAGGATGTTTTCTTTGTTCATTCTTTGGTCAGAGAGCTAAAAACCAAAATCAAAACAAAACAAAACAACAAGCAGAATGGTTGGTTGATTAACTGTGGCACCGACTCTGTGTTTTAGTCACGTGTTGTTTCAGTGGCACCGTTTTCATTTTAAACAGTTCATATTATAAGCAGCTCATATGATAAAAAGCACATATTTGATCCTGCAGACCAAATACTCTACCTGCAGGTGGACTGAAACCTGGAGAGCATGGAGTGAGGACCAAAGCACAGGTGGCAATCCTTCCCCACACTTTCTGAGCTAGAAATAACTGATCCTCAGGCGACCTCCTTCCCGTTCAGTGTTTTTGTGTTGCACTAGAAGTGATATTCCCTGGCAAATATTCCTTCCCGTGTTTATTGCTCCTGGATTTCACTTGTAATTATTCATTCTTTGCATAACGATGTACTTTTTATAGCTCATGGTCATGGTTGAGACTGTCCTGTATGCGGTTAACCAGCTGAGTTGATGAAGTGTGAACCAGTGATAATGGGTCTCTGATACCTCGGGCTCAGGCTTCCTCCCGGACCTTAGCTGTTCTCAAGACCCATGCTGTGAGTCCCCAAAGGGACCCCCACCCCACGGCACAATATCTTTAACCATTTAAAATACAAAGAGAAATTCTATGTTCATTATTGCTGTTAAGAATTAGAAGATTTTGGTAACTTTCTTCTCTTCGAATCCCCCCTCTTATTCTAAAATCCTATAAAGTCAAAGGAGGTGAAGAGAAAGATAGAGCCATATCCTAACATGTAATGTTAAAACAGTCTCACTTGGGGCCTCGGCGGTTAATTTTATATTACTCATGTTTTATTATTAGAAATAATAATAAGCAGTTATAATTTAACATTTTATGCTGTTCTATAAAAAGTGTTGGGCAAATTGTACTATTATTAGAAAGCTATCGCACAGTTTGCAAGCCATCGTCACTCTGCTCATTATTTTATTTCAACTCTTTTTTAAAAAGTTGTTCAGCCCCGACCACCACCCACTCACTGTGAGCGTGAATGGCAATAACCTGTATTGTGCCTTGTAACTTATTTTCAGTGACCTTGCTTATCATTATAGTTTCTGCTGAGCAGCATGCACAACAGGCTGGATACACAACATGCTGATAATATTATCTTACTGAGCAAAGTTTACAGTAACAAAAGTGTGTGCAGACTGAGCACAATAATGTGACTTTCCTATCTCGCTGCTTTCTTGTACGTCAGGATGCTCAGTCTGGAAAGTGTATCCGCATTTTATAAATGATTGTCCCTAACTCTTCGTAACATTTGACCTATTGTTCAGTTTCATGGGAGGAAGAACATGGTTTACATGCATAAAAGCCCAGGGGGCATTTTTAGAATTTTTGTCTCAGAATGTTTTTGTTTTATTTTAATTCCTGATGGTAAAATATTTGCTTCCTGAAGAAATAAAATATTTGATACCACGGGGTAAGCATTTGGAGCTGACCTATGACATCATTAGAAAACATGGTTTTAAAGAGCTGCTTAATTTCCAGCACTATGGAAATACTGTCATTTATTTCAGTATTTTCTGTTACATTGTTTCGAATTGTTCACCCTCATAAATTATGCTGTGATTAATATCCTGATATGTAAACATTTAATCCCAAATCTGCTCTTTTCCTTTAGTATATATTCCTCAAAGTAGGATTCCTGGGAACTGCTACATTTTTAGATCTCTTGTACATTTAAGAATATTTTTTATTTTCATGTTGGAAGTGTATTATGATGGAGTATATTATTTGGAGTAATAAGGTTTTCCCTCAAAACCCTATAGCCATTTTTCTATCATCAGTTAGTGTTTTCTAGTGCAAAAGAAAAATCAGAAGCCAATCAATTCATTTGCAGTTAACTCTTTTTGGGGCAGAGCCGCCAAATACTGTATTTTGTCATGTATAATGTGTACTTTTTTGCCCAAATTTTCAAGGGAAAAAAAAAGGATGTGCATTATACATGGGTAGTACTAATTCTGTGTCTATATAAATGTTTCTAATTCTTTTATTTATGCTTCTGTGTTAAAAGTATCACTCTAGAAAGCAGTAACAATATCAGGGTATATCAGAAGTAATACCCCAAAATACGATAATCATTTTTGTTTTAAAATATAAATAAATAATTGGTTGAATTAAAAAATTAAAATGAAAGATTTTTTTCTCTGAAAATTCTGGCCAAAAACGTGGGCACGTATTATACACAGCAAAATGCAAATTTTAGAAATCTTCCTTTGTCTTGGCTGCTGCTAGGATGTTGGTTCTCAGAGTTTTCCGTTGGTTTTCCCTAGGGTGTGGACGTCTTCTTGGATCTTTGTTCTGAGCTCCTTTTTGAACCTCCAAAATTTCCTCACCTCTATCTTTTAATTACTGTTCCTATTTCATTTGTGCTTTTATTTATTCTGTCCAAGGGCATTAGTAATCCTCAGATTTTGGGTCTTTGTTTTCTAACCTCCATGTCTGTCAATAGCTCTGTGATTGTTCCAGTCTCTTTTCCTTTTTTCTCTATGATATAGAGACAATGTCATTTCAACGCCTTAACAGGTAAGGAGTAGTTGCATGTATACAGTCCTAAAATTATTTTGGCCCTTTGAAGGCAACCGCGAGGCTGATGTGCGCCCCACCCCCACCCACTCTATATTGTGTAAATGTGTCTCAAGTATATTCTCCGCCTCACTGATTCCATCTGATACACTAAGAGTGCTTTACTGCATAAGGTTCAGATTTTAATTCTATTGAACTGTTGGTTTCTTCACATTCCTTTCTATGACAACCGAATGCCACTTTTATTTCTGGCTGTCCCTCAGTCCCTTCTGTTTCTCAAGTTCACAGAGAAAGGATGAACTTATTGAAAACACAGAGCAAGATGTGGTCTCAATATTACTTCATTTCTTGAATGACTAACTTCTAGTTCTCCATCTTGACCCTCTTGTTAATTTGCAGAATCTTTCCCACTGGTTTCACACTGGATCTTTGCAGCATACCTAGCTCATTTGCTGTTTAGGTTTTCATTCATTCATTCGCTGTGAGTGCAAAGAGGTCTGTCTGGGTTTGGTTCTTTTTCATCCCACAAAGAGCAGAGAAATCTTTGCATAGCTCCTCACTTGCTGTCTATCAATAGAATTATCTCCTCAAATATTAAGCAGAAGATCATTTGGTGTAAAATCAATTGAGCCCAATGGTGCAGCAGCTTCAGTATGGCGAAGAGCGGGTTCAGGCCTTGCGGATTGCGGCAGGGTGTGCCATCTCCGCCCGGTTTCTTGTCAGAGAGATTAATCCCCTCTACCCAACATTTCCTTTACTTAGCCTGGATGCCAGGGTTACCACTCAGCGAAGCCACTGTGCTGTTGCTATTTGCCGTACACAAGGGAGATGAACCGCCGAACCATTGGCTTTCGGTTTAATCTAGCTACTGGGCAAAATCTGGGTCTATCGGTATAACTTGTAGTGGCCCTGAAACTTCAAAACATGTAGCTGATACATTTTCCTTGTTTCTAACGTGCTTGCAACTTTCTTTTTCCATATTTTTTAAATCAATCCTTAATTATATCACTGAGGATTTGGGGGGGGGGAGTTAGATAGCTACTTGTTCTCAAGTTGGCTTTTTCCAAGAGGTCCGAAGTTTGAAGTTAACACATATTGAAGCCATTAAAAATAATTGACCTTTTTGTTCTTCATTTGAATTTTTTAAATTCTTAGTAAGATTTGCATACCTGTTATCAATGAAAGGCTTGTCAATATATACTTTTTTTTGCCCTTTGTGGATTACCTTTTTGATCACATCAGTAAGGAATTTATTTGAGGGACTAGTGAAAGTTGGGTTTGGAAATTAATTTATTCTCTATTTTTCCAATTATTCTAAATAATACATATTGAATAAGGCATCCTTTCTCCATCTGGGATCCTAACTTCTTAGGTATTCTGGTATCTCTTTCAAAATATTTTTAGTCAGTTCCATTGACTTATTTGTCTATTCCTTCAGCAGAAACAAACCATTTTAATCATTTTAAATTCATGGCGTATGTATTTATATTGCAATTATATCCATTATATTGCAATTCTTTTTCATAAAATTATGTTCGGTCCTCATCTATTTCTTCCTTCAGATAAATTTCAAAATCATTTTTAAGTTCTTTCCCATACTCATAACAACCTCCTCTAAACAACAACAACAAAAAATCATTTGAGCCTTTATTAAAATTATGTTGAATCTATGAATTAATTTAGTAAGAATTCATGTAATAAATAATATTTTTAAATTATAAGAATGCTAGTACAGAAATACCTCTCCATTTCATTCAAATATTACTTTATATCTCCAGGTAAAGTCTGTTAATTGTTATGTCTGTCTGAATACATTTTCACTCAGCATTATTCCCAATTGTTTTATGTTTTATGTAGCTATTATGAATGATACATTTTTCCGTTATATATCTCCCTGATTATTGCTAGAGAATGAGAAAGCTATGGCTTCCCTTTAACTTCATTTGGTTATCTTATTTCTGGCAGCTTAACAGAACTCACTGTTTTCTTGTGAGAAATAAATTTGATTCTCTTGAATTTTCTGGCAACACAATCGTATCATCTGATGATAATGATGACATTTTTCTCCTCTTTTCCAATAGTTATGCCATAGATGACTGTTACATATGGAAGTGTTGGCTGCACCATTTCTTGACTTTTTGAAAATTTTGAACAGTTGATCTCCTGAAAATTTTCAGAAATGAATGATTAGTGACAGTGTTGTCTCTGTATTTTATATCCTGCTACGAGTGCGTTTCCCCACGAATTTTAAAGTATTTATAGCAACCAGCAGTAGATTCTTCATCTTGCTACCTAAATCTAAGACACTTGAGCATCTCATAAATACTAGTTTTGTGATATTAAAAACAAAATTCAGACTGATTTCACATACGTTTCCTGCTTCGTGGAAAGCATGACTTTGATATATAAACTTAAAATAAAAAGAACCATCTGGTTTTTTTTTTTTTGCTCTGTCCTATCCAGCTATCCATCCATTTATCTACTTGACAAATATGATTGAACTGTGTGCTTAAAGCAAAGAAACGTGAAGTCAAGTCCCGCCCTGATAGAATCTCAGCCCAGACTTATTAAGGACACATTGTTCTCTTCATGTTATTGTGCCCCAATACACTCATAGCTTGATTAAGTGGTATAAAATGAAAAGTTGTATACTTATTAAGTCCTAATTCCGTTCTAATTATATGCTTATGAGTTAAAACTTGATCTGAAATAGACACATCTGGGGCACATGAATAAAAACAAATACCACCTGAGGGTCCCGTTCATTCATTACCAAAGGCCATCCCTCCCCACCTCTTCAGTTTCTTGGATCCTGATGTGGGCACCGGCCAGCAGTGTCCACGTCATTACGGATGAAATAAAACATACACATGGGCTGCCGAGTCTGGTGGAAGAAAAAGGACGGCATTGTGGCTTCTCCCTCAAGGGGAGCAAAAGCCGTGGCCTCCGCCATGACAGGCCTTTATTCTAAAATCTCTCTACATTACAAGATGGTTCTTCCTCACTCTCTCGGTTACAACAAAGGAGCCAATGCCCCTAATCGCATCACAGAAGAAGGACATTAGCAAATGAAAAGGCAGAAGTGGTTGAGCCGGTTACACTGATCCAAAGGTTTAGCACTTGCAGGGTGAGGGGGTTTCAGCAAAGACCAAGCCTCCAAACAGCTTAGGTTTATTGCAAATCTGATTACCCGCAAGAGAACCTGTCTCTGGGCGTGGGTCCTGTGCATCTCCAAGTGGGAGCTGGGCCCACTCCACGCAGAAGGGTCTGCCACAGTATCCTGATCGAGGTTTCTCAGTTAAGGAAAATTGGGGGCTATACAGATGAAGAAAGGGAAATTGAACATGTTTCAAGTTTATTAGTTTTCACATCATTTAAAAAAATCATCATCTAATCCTCTCTTAATAAAATAGTGGTACACAAAAATACCCAATAATAAGTATTACACAATAATAAGTAGTACACAATAATAAGTATTATCAAAATTATATAGTAGTGTTCTTTGGAAATTGACATTGTAGAAAAATGTGCTAGATTTTTCTTAGGAGGTTTCCCATTAAAAATCTTCAAGCATATAAAATTTTACCTGATAAATGTTGCTGAGTAAGAATCATTTAGATGTTAAGATTAAAATATAACACTAAATTACTTTTAAATTTGTTAATGTTCATGATTTCTCTTTGAAAAATGAACTCTAATTCATACCTAAAAATCTAAAAATATATATGAATTTCAGTTTTTGAAACATGATGGAGGATTTTGTTACATAATGATGAACAGGAAGTCATGTAGCAGTCTTCCAGGAGTAGCTCACGAAAAGTTTTGTTGTAAAAGTTTAAATTAAAACAAAAACCAATGATGTTGACTCACTCTGCCACTCTTACTCCACCTTACCTCTAAAATGCCCTCTGAAAAGCATCTGCCTTTTTAAAAATATTTTTTTCAGTCTAAACATTTGGTTTTAACTTGCACTTTGACTTCTCTGGATCTTAAAGGGAAACCCAGTTTTCCCTTCTTCTGTGTTTGAATCTCATGATTGTAGGGTCTAAGGTGACCTACCATCCAAACCTGTATTCCCATTTCTGCGTTATCCTAAGCCATAGTGTACCTTCCTAAGAAAAACAGTTGATTTGATGGATTCCACAAAGCCGGTTGGACTCTTGTCAAGTTTGAGCAAACCCAACCAAACATGGATGGATGCGGCTTCTCAGTGGCCATGAGAACTGGTCACATGCTCTTGGCTGTCCCCGATACTTTGGTAAATAAATTGGTCTATTAGATTTTCCAGTCCCAAAGGTGACACTGAATGCAAAGTGTACCCCCACGATCATTTTAGGCATCTGAATGGTCTGCAGAAGCACCTTGGTCTTCTCTGAGGAAGGTTAGTGATTCTGATGAAATCTTGAGCTTTAATCAACTCCATCTTTCTGCTGCAAGGTAACAAAGCAAACCCCAATGGACCACGGGTGTTTCCCTAAAGATCCCTCTCACACCAGGCAAGAAACATGACTCTTGGCATGTTCAAGGGCCCTGGGGACCTGGCCACTCAGTATTTCTCAAGTTTTTCCTTCCACTGAGGCATCCTTCTAGCAGAGGAGAGAAGATGGTCTCCCGAGGCTCAGAAGAACTGACAGAAGTCTCTTTGTTTATCTAAAGTCTTCTAAATCTTGCCTTCTACTCCATTCTGTATGCTTACTTTAAAATAAAAAATAAAATAAAATTAGTTGCCTGTTCAGTGCTTTGACTTGCTCTTTCATCCCAACAAATTTTTAAAGTAAAACCGATGCTTCCCGAAGCTGCACTGTGTTTACTTCCGGCAGGTAGTCACTCACACCTGTGTCTGACACTCACACCTGTGTCTGACACTCACACCTGTGTCTGACAACCAGCGCTCGGTCCAGCGTGCTGGGTAAACTGAGGCCTGGAGAGGGATTGTGACTCTCCCCAAATCTCCCAACGAGCCCATGACGACGAAAACACTAGCATTCAGTGGTTCCAGCTCCCAGCCCGATCCATTTCCTGACGAGTCAGCAGTTCAGCTGCTTCCCGACGCGAAGTCAGCGCGTTTCGGACAGCCTTTACTTGTTATGCCTTTACACTTTGGAAAAGAAATGCTAGTTGCCCTTTCCGTCTAGAAACTGCCTGGGACCGAGTGAGTTAAGTGTGTTTTTATGGACGATGACAAGAGCTGAGCCAAGTACCTACAAAGTGCCCGTAAGGTGCCCCTGGATGTGCACATGCAAGCCGTCCATCTTCTCTCTCACCCTCAAAGCCAAGCGCTTCTCTTCCTGGAGGGGACCCCTGGGGAAGCCTGGAGCATCACCAAAGACAGATGAGGGGAAACCCGTGAATCACTGGCTTGGGGTCATGCATCTGTATTATCAGTTTTCTTGGAAAATATTGTAACCATCATTGGAGAAGCTGGATGAAACCTCAGAGTGCCTGCCAGCAGAGTTGGCGGGGAATTGGTTGTAACGACTAGAACAGTGAAAAACTCACAGCCAGGCTCAATGAATATTTTTTGCTGCTGAGTCATGCTGATTGGAAAAAGTGATGCAGACAGGATCATCTCCGCCAGGTGCGGCGGAGGTTGTCCAAGTGGCCATGAGCAAAATGTCCACCATCGATGGCGAAGACTTCTACGGTGACGCGGTAAGGACCCCAGGAATGAAATGCCTTGTACTGGTGTTCTTCCGGAAGTCTTCCAAAGCCCTTCGTAGACAGTCTGTATGTCAGTAGTGTTGGCAACAGCCCAGTGTAGGTGAAACTACAGGAGTTTCCGGTCATGTGGCTCGATGAAGGGTACGTGCTTCCGGGAGTCATGCTCTTGACCTAGCAGTGTGGGATCAAGTAAGCCATCCATTTCTCATTTAAAGGCGTGCTTTTGTTACAACAGTAAGAAAGTCATTTTGATCACTCCCAGAAAGACACGTTCCGATAAGCAAAACATCATTTGCATCTGTACATAGAGTAGTATTGTCATCATAACAATTATTTTGCATTCCATCCCTCGTTAAAAAGAGACCGCATTAGCAGAATAATATTGTAGGTGTGAAAGTATTACCATGTGATCATGTTGCTTTTTAATACCTAGTGTTAAGGACAAAAAATGTTTTTGGTTACTGGACTCAACTAAGAGGGTAAGCCGGGAGCTGTGTAACAGTTCACATTCCAGAAAAGGTGTTCTTCAGACTCTACCTCCTTTCCTCTCTTATTTTATCTTGTCAGATTTGGTTTGGTTCAAAGCCACTGGTTCTCCCAGAGAAGGAGGTCAGAGCAGTTTGAGGAATAAGCTGCATTAGAAGAGCTATTGAAGTATGCACATGGGAAGGCAGGTGATAAAATCATTATGGAAAATAATGAACAAGTAACTTGAGAGCGTGTTGTGAGGGTGGGATCGCAGGTTATGCTGGGTTATTAATTTTCCGACTCAGCAGTGTGCCTCTTAAAAAACACTTAAAGGAAAATGGATATGTGTCTGGAAGAAATGCAATTGGTAGGGAAGAAATAAGGAACAGAGTGAAGTTCCCAGGAAAGCAAAACTACTTACATTTAAGTAAGAATTGAGTAGTTGAAAAGATACGCAAAGCAGGTAGCGAAGTGCGTAGGGCGTTCAGCAGCTGCCTGAAGATTTCTCAGTTCCTGTGCGTGATGCCAAAGCTCCCCACCCTCTCTGTTGTTTGTCCGTTTGTCTCGCACTGGATGCTTGTTGAAATGGCTCAGTCAACTTGTCGTCAACAAGGGGGCACAGCCGCCTGGGTAGGGTGTGGTTGTCAACTCCCTTCCCAGGAACCAGAGAGTGCCCTGGCCTGTTCCTCAGCTTCCCCTTCCACAAAATGGGAAGAAGCGCGTCTGCCACCTCCGAAGTTGCTCGTGACCAGGAGTGGCTCAGCCCCTGACTGTTCCTTTTCCTCCCCACCAGTTTCCCCATTGCAGTCCTCCCACTGGTGACCCACTGTTGCCATGGCAACACTGCACAGGGTAATGTTGCTTAGAAATAATGACAACTGGTGGCAGCGGGGAGGCAATCGGGTGGCGATTGGCCCCCGAGGAGAGCCCTGTCTGGGCAGCAGCGAGGCAACAAAAGAAGCTGTTCTGGGCATGAGGGAAGGAGTGTGGGGCCAGCTTGACTTGTTTACGACTTCAGGCAGGGAGGCTACCTGCGTCCAGCAATTAGCAATCCTGCTACCCAGTAACCCAGGGATCGGTGCCTTGCGTTTTTATAGAATATACACTCTGTTGCCATGTTTATCCATTTTTATCACTCAGAGCTCTGGGTTCCAAGTCCAATAAACACTTGTCGCCGCCTTCCGTTCTAGCAGTTAGCTCCATTTCCTGGGAGATAAGAGGGGCTGTGGACTCGAGCTTGTTTCTGCAGCCTGCTTTGTCCCCGGGCCGGAGTGGTTTCTCGTCCACGGTGATTTGAAAAGTATGGCAGGAAATTGATTTTTTTTTTAACTTATAGGGTGACTGAAACGACAGCAAAGTAAAAACCTTGTGGTGATATATTGTCCTCCCCCTGACCCTGCATTCCTAGGTTCTCCCTTTCTGCTGGAATCCGACGGTGGTCTGCAGGGACCTTTTTATTTCGTTAAGTAGGAATGAAGTGCCATGGCCAGCGTGTCTGCCCCTGTGGGTGTCCCCCTGGCAGTGCTCGAACAAACAAGGGGCATTCTGCATTCTCCAGGGTCTTCTGAACCTTTGGATCATCCACTCCCTGTGCCCCGGACCTGGCCCCCTACTCGCATAATTGTGTTCTGCAAAGTTAGGGGCTGCGGGTCTTCCCGGCCGAACCTCTCTGGGAGAGAGTCGACAGCTGATTACAAACCGTGAGAAGGGAGGGACCTAGCCCCAGCCCCTGCCTAGGGGACCGTGGCAGCGGAAGAGCTGCTGTCTCCAGACGTAGGTTGCCTCCACTCAGTAAGCAGTGGCGAAGGTGTGTGTGTCTGGCCCTTGCTAGAGCATACCGGGGCCAGGGAGCGTGCCGGGGCCTCTTGCAGCTCAGGCTCACCGAGGAAGACACTCACATCCACCTTCAGCACGCTGTTCTGCCGACTCCTTCGGCATTCAGAAAGTTCGAGGCCCAGGAACCACAGCTGCTCCCACCACCACACAATGAAGACAGGGCTTCAGAGGGGTTTGCTGGTGAACTCTGGGGGAACAGCAGCTTCCAGGTGCTGTTGTAGTAGGAAAGAAAATGTAAAGAAAAAGGATTAATGCTCTGGGGTACCAAGACCCCAGGTCTGGTCCTTGTTACGGCCTGGAACTCCAATAGTTAACACCTGCTCTTTCCTGGATGCTGAGCACAGGACGCTGCCACCTCTCCACCCCACCTGCACGCCCCTTCGGTTCTAGACTCTGGAGCAGGAACACAGTGGGCGCCCCCCAGGTGCTCCCCCTCCACCCCCCCATGCAGACATGCTTCTGTCGGATCCCACAGCACAAACGGCCTGCCGACAAATCTAGGCCAAACCCAGCTGAGCTGGTAAGATTTCCAGAAGGGTTCCTAAAAATACATTTCTCCTTAAACCAGCCTTTCCAATCACTACAATCACAGAAATGTAAGGGCAGAAGTGGCCTTAGACACTGTTGTACCCCCTCTCTTCTAAAGCTAAGAAATCAAAGTCCCCGAGCACTGAAATAATAGCAAGAACAACAATGGTTGAGAAATATTTCAAAGCGCATCATGAGGATGGAACAAAGCAAGCCATAAAGGCAGGCAGGAACTCTGAGCTGTGCAGTACATTTATTCATTTATTTGTTTGTTTGTTCATTCGTTTATTCATTAAGCACATATTTCCTGAGTGCTTGCCATGTCCTGAAGTTTCGGTGTTGCCCTGGATGTCAGAGATATGGACCCGGCCATCACAGATATTACATTGTGGTTGGAGGAGAAAATGATAAGTAAATAAGTATGTGCGTGTCGAATAATGATAAGGACCTCATAGGGAAATAAAGCCAGGTGGGCCGGAGAGAGGACGTAGGACCGGTGCAATATTACATACATCAGGAAAGGCCTCCCCACAGGCTGTCATCCGAGCCTGAGACTAGCGGGGAAAAGCACGTTCTAAGTAGCGGGGAAGAAGGTCAGAGCCCTGCGGCCGGGGCACGTTCGGCTGCTCCAGAACCAGCCAAAGGCAAGGGTGGCTAATGGGGAATGAACAAGGAAAAGGAGGTCGGGAAAGGTGGCGGGCCCGTCCTGGAGGTCAGCGTGGTTTATGGTAAGACTCTTGGCCTTCCCACTCAGGAGCTGGGAGCCATTGGAAGGACCTGGGCAGAGAAGAGACGAGATCGGAATACATTCCCGGAGGATCTCAGTATAACGTGTTGGGACGGCCTGCAGGGAGCGAGGGTGGACACAGGAGAGATGGGTTCCGGGGCTATGGTACCCACCCAGTGGGATGGTGGCGGTTGAGCGCAGATGGCAGCATTGTAGGTGGTGAGAAGGGGCTGGGTTCCGGATCTATTAGAAATGTGGAGCCAACGGAACTCCTGAAGGGTTGGATGGAGGTGACCAAAGAGGGAAAGAGGGATGAGGGAGGGACAGGTGACAAAGAGAGAGAGGATTCCAACTTGGGCATCATCACTGTCTAGTAGGTTTGAAGCCATGGAACTGGAGGCAAGGGTGGGGGGCCAGCAGCCCGGTGGACTCTTGTATCCTGGCCCTTTCTTCCCGCTCCACAGTCCCCGTCCACAGACAGGCTGGGTGCCCCCTCCCTCCGCCGCACTGGCCCCCTGGCACAAACTCAGATCGCTCTCATCTTTATCACCTTTCACCTCCAAACATTATGTCACTGGTTCTCAATCAGTGTTTGCTCTGAGCTAGAACCTGGGGCTTATCTCGCCATGAACGATGCTAAACCCAGGTTAGTCCTGTCACCCAGGATTCTGTCTGATGGCTCTACACTCCCACTTCCTCCAGCGCCTGCCTTTTTCTGCTCCCTGAGACCTGCGCACTTGTGATACCTTCCGTACAGCTGCTTGTTCTAATCTAAGGGAGGCCACTAGTGCGTCACTCACTTGCAGGGCATGTGTGATTCTTACGTGCTGAGCCCGCGACTGACCCAGCCCCTCTTGGTCAGGGCTGCTAGCCGTGCCCACTTCTGAGATCCAGTGCGCCTGCCACTACACGCATTACGTCACTTGATGATATACCAGGGGTCAATAATGTGCTAGCAGGTAGGATTCCCACAAGGAGAGAAGAAGAGCTCTTTCCCCTGCGTCCTCATTTCCAGTCACCTTCACACGTACTCTTGTTATAACTCAGACTTCCTGGTTACTTTATTTTTTTAAAGATTTTATTTATTTATTTTTAGAGAGAGAGGAAGGGAGGGAGGAAGAGAAAGAAAGCATTGGTGTAAGAGAGAAACACTGATTGATTGCCTCTCGCATGTGCCCCAACCCAGAATGGAACCTGCAACCCAGGCACGTGGCCCGACTGGGAGTCTAACTGGCGACCTTTCACTTTGCAGGAGGATGCCCAGCCCACTGAGGCACACTGAGCAGAGCCTCCTTGTTACTTTAAATTGTCCCATCGTTAAGGCCTTGACCTTCGAAATTGGCAGCAGCCTTTCCCTGGCCCTGTCCTCAGCCCGTGAAGGGTGCATGGGGAAAGCAAGGACCCCTGGCTGCTCATTCCAAAATAACATCATGAGCCTCCCTGAGGTGGTGCCTCCTGGGCCACCAGACATTCCCCAGTTTTATCTCTCATTCCCTTCCTCAGCTGCTAAGAAAGGCAATGTCAAACTCAGCATGAGGAGTCCTCTGTAAGTCCCCAGCCCCACCACCGCCGGCCTCAGCAGGCGGAACATCCTACCTGACCCAGCTAGCAGGGCCGCAGGTCAAAGGCTGCCCGTTTCATTTTCCTGCTTTCCTTTTGAAAATCAGGTGGTCTCCCTCACCTCCCACCTACTTCCGGCCCCATGTCTGAGGAATGAGCATTTTATTTCTCGCCAAGTCCTGGTGAGTAAGGAGAAAGTCAGTGGCCTTGCCCCTCTCTCCGTTTCCTTTGGTCAATTCCAGCTCGCTGGCGCACCCGCCGCCCTGCCATCTCCCCAAGCTCCGCCGGGGTTTCTCTCCCTCCATTTCAGAAAAGAAAGACCGGAAGTGTGATGGGGGACGCGAGTACCCCCCTCCTCTCCTAGGTGCTTTGCTTACTGCATCCATCCAGTTCTGTGAGCAAACCTCACATCCGAAAGGGTGCCTTCTCCAGAATGTGCAGGCAACCCGTGCCTGTCTGACTGCAAGGCGCCAGGAGTTCAAAACTTCCCCTGCTGCCCCATGCTGTTGTAGCAGCACCCAGTACCCCAGCAGCTCCAGGGCCCCTTCCCTCCCCCCGCCCTGCTGCGGGCTACAGAAACTGCCACCTGGGAGGTCAGCGGTGCCATCCTGGTTATGACGTCTAGCCCCCACTCACTGTCCGTGTGCCGTTGGCCTCCTTGTGGCCGTGGGCTTTGCTGTCTACTCCATCGTGGAGCTCTGAGCTCTCCCAGCGTCCTCTACGCCCTGACAGTCAGAGGATCTTTGGTCTGCCTGTGTTTTTTTTCCTGTGTTTCTTGTGTCACCTCTACATAACTGAATGGACTGTCCTTGACCCTGTTCGAGTCTTCCTCTTTTTTCTCCTAGATGTACACACAGGTATAGGTATAGATACAAAATCTTAATGCGTGTCTCTTTCTCTGCCACTCACTGCAGTGTCCTGAGGTTTTAGCGGTGCGTCCATGACCACAACTCTGTGCCCCACTTCCTCTGGACGCCACTTCCCGACGCCCTTCCTCCTGGACAGAGCAGCCGTGTCCTTCGGCCCCCACAGGATCCAGACTTTGAAGTCCTGTTCGACTGCTCTCCTTCCTGCTCTCCATACTCCCAGTCCCCAAGGATTATTTATTTTTAACCAGTTTATTTATTAACCAAAGATCAGGGGTTGCCTTCTTTGCACCACTGCAATATAATTTTCAGCCTGGATTCTTCTTCTTCACCTAGACCGTTCCTATAATTTCTAAGCAAGTTCACCACTGAGAGCTCTTCTAATTCTAGTGCATCCTTCCTTGATGATGCTACCAAAGAGAGCTTTCCCCAGTGGGGGTCTTGTCTGAATCTCTCTGGTGCTCCCCAACATCTGCCGCACTAGGGATCCTCGTATTTTATACCATCTACTTAAGTCAGACTTCCGTAGCCCAAGACCCTACAGCAGTATTACCAATGGGAAAATACCATCCCCTAAAGAGAACTTCGGAAATTTAAGGGAGCAGTTCTCCCCCCACTTCTCAAGTGACTGGAAAGCATCTCTGGAATGTGAGAGGCGGGAGTAAAGGATTTTGCTGTTGTGCAGTGAGTATGGCTCCCTCCACGTTAAGAGCTGGCTGGTGTCCCGTGACTCTGGAGCGCCCTGCTGGGTGTTCACACGGATAAAAGCAGACAGACACACAGCCAAGCCTGTTCATCACGATGTGGGTCAAGATCTTAACTCTGTTTTACTCATTTGTACAAAGTGATTTTTTACATTTATTTCGTATTTTTTGGACAGTGTTCACAGAACTCAACTTTGCACAAATACTACAACTGTGTAAATGGAGGCAAAGTATTCATTCTTCAACTTGTCAGGACCCTTAACAGAAATGGTTTGGCATTTCGAAAAGCCACGTCCCTTGTCATACCTGTCAGTCTGCATTGGTGTCTGTCATATTCAAAATAAGCGCCACACACACAGGTGTGACTATTCGACCATTTCATTCTGTCTTCTAATATATGTGTGCGTGAATGTTGAAATTTTAAAATGCGTTATTTATTTTTATAAAAAGTTACTTCCTTTGATATCTTAATTATATTTCAGGTATGGCAATGGATTGATTTTTTTTTTAAATGTGTAGATGTTGTCTAGATTGTTCGTCATAAAAGTTATGCTACAAAAATCTTGTCCAGAAAAGGGGTATTAGCATTAGCAGGTGTCCAGATGGATGAAGTAGCTATTTGGTTGGTGGCAGTGGAAGAGAGAGAAAAGGAAAAAGCTCGGTGGCAAAGCAGCCTGTGCACCAGAGCCTGCGGCTGCGGAAGGAAGTGTACGTGCTGACAAAGACTTCCCCGGGCGTGCAGGGCCAGCCTGCAGCCTGCAGCTCTGTGACTGTTCTCTGTGACTGCAGGCGTGGGGTCCTGGATGTCCGGGAAACCAGCAAGCAAGCGCTATCCATCTTAAATGGCATCTAATACAATTGCTTTTATTCTAATAAGAACAGCTCCTAACAGAATTATAAAGGTTTACTAGAAAACATAGATGCTGGGAAAAAACATAATTTGACTACAAATATGTGTTTGAATATATTGTAGCTGGCTATAGTTTCGGGAGTACATTTAGAAATTGCTCCCTCTCTCATTGAAGGTGGGATTTCTTTCTCTGCTCATTCCTGGAAATGGACTGGAGTATCCTATGTGTTAATGTGAGCCCTGATTTTAGGAATTTGCTACTTGTACTTTAAGAGACAAGATACAAGGAAAAGAATTAGTTGTGAGTTCTTCCTTTTATTACTGTTGTCATGAACTTAGCAGACTCACTCTGTGACCTGGGGTATCCACGTGTGTTTTCTTCCCCATATGGAAATGTATTTGAAAGTACGGTCACCGGAGCAAAGGGACACACAAAATGAAGGTATCGTCATTAGCCATGCTCCTTACCTGGCTTAGAATGAACGTGGGTTTGGGATCAGTCTCAAAAGAGCAAGTAGCAAAGGTTTGTCCAACTAATGCTTGAGGAAAGACTTCATAGTATGTCCTTCAGAGAAAGGACCCTCCTTCTACTTTCTTGCATGGATGCTCACTTTACTTTACAGAAATTGGGAACTTTCGGACTTGCTGTGGGTTGAAGTTGTTTGCACCTGTCTTGTGTGTGGGTGGGCATGCGCACAGATGATGGATGTAAGGATGCCTCATCCAAGGTTGGTGATGGTTAGAGAGCATTCAGAGAGTACTTATAATATAGTTCTAAACACATTTTGGTTGCGGTGTATATATTTACGACTTAGGGACTTTTAACCCTCTCAGTTCCACACAAAGAAACCAAAGCTCAGAGAGCTTACGTGACATTCCACAGCTATTCAGGGAAGGGGGCAACTGGAATCAGGGTAGAGAACTTGGCTCTTACCTCTGCACCCTGCGGAAGTTTCAAAACACGATTTCACTTACATGTTTAATAAAGTTAAAAAAGAAACCCGTTTAAAGGTGTTTAGGGAAAAAAATCTCTTTAAGGACAATCATTTGCTGCTCCCTCTATGCATTTTTCTGTCAAAAAGTCAATGAGGTTCTTGATTTCTTTTGTGGTAGGACCTGTCTCGTTTCTGTATTTTTATTGGTCCATCAGGCTGCCCAGGGGTAAGACCCGTGAGAGACCTCTTCTCAGTGGCTGTGATTACCTCGCAGGATTGCACCCACTCCTGGAGGTCAAGTGGCTCCCAGCCCAGTACTCCAGCCACAGCTCCCGCAGCTCCTGCAGGTCCCCGTCCAGCCCTGGCGTCTGCATCTGATAGGCTCAGGATGTGGCCGAGTTGTTCATTGATCCAGGGAAAGAGCACATTGAGAGCTATTTTCATAGACGCTCCAGAAATAGAGGTGAGAGGCTCAAACATGAAACCACTCACAGGAAGGAAAGATCAGTTTTGAAGAACCGTATTTTAAGAATTTTAAAAATCAAAGCTAGGAAACGCAACAATTCTCAGAATGAGAAAGAGGAAACTTAGGGACACATAGCTTCTTTGTTATAATTAGATTTATGCAAAATAAAATTAAAGGCATCCCATAAATTACTTAATGGATAATGAGCCCTTGACTGTCTGACTCACAAATCAGTTTGTTTTGCAAGGATACTTTAATCAGCTCCCTAGGAGGCCGAGGCCTGGCAGACAGCTAAAACACTGTAGATGACCGCAAGTAAACTGGAGGTAGCTGTGTGCGGCAGAACTATTTTTCCTTAAGGCAGTCTTAAATTTTGAACAATCTCAGTCTCAAGATCGGACATGATTGATGCTTTTCCTTTCAAAACCGTACAAACTAGCTACAAAGCGTTGGCAAGGTGAGGACACCTGGGGTCCGCGGCCTGGGCTTGTCTGAGGCGTGTAGGAGGCAGGGAGCTGGCCTTCTTGGTTGTAGAATGACAGGCCATGAACTCAGCGCGCCACATCACGGGGCGGCTGTAAAAGGCCGTGGGCGGCAGATTCTTTTATGCCGTCAAAGTCACAGATTTCTGAAAATCTAACACCGAGGCGAGTTTTGAATATATTTGGAAAAATGAAATGTCATGTAAGTAAAAACCCTAAAAATAGCTTGGGATTAATTATTTCGTAAAGTCGAATGGTGGGTCCTTTGATATTTCAGGAAATACAACAAGAACCTTGTTTCTGCATCCTTGAACTTCAGGCTTGCCTTTCCTTTGAAGATGAGTCAGTCACACAGTGAATCTTGACGCTGGTTAGAGCTGGAGTTGTCTGCAGAGGGTGGGTGCTACAAAACAGCCCCTCCCTAAAGACCTCCAGCAGAAAGGGACTGAGGACCGAGCTGCTGGTCACCAAGGACCACCAGGCCCTAAGACAGTCCTCCCTTGGACAAAGGTCCTGTAAACAAAGTCCCATCACCCCCACCCAAGGCCTGAATACAGTCGACAGATTATGAGTTAGCCTATTTTTTTAATTCTCATAGAAGGAGGTCTTATCTGGGACAAAGGCCTCTCTCAGGTGTTTTCTGTTTAGTCTAGTTTTGGTTTGGTTTGTTTTGTTTGCTTTTATTGATCAGAAACATAGCCACTGTGGGAAGCCCCCAGCCAACCTTCCTATAATTGTTTCCGTGAGAATCTGTGAACCCGAGACCGTGTGATCAAATCAGGACAGACATCTTTGTTCCTTCAGCGCCCAGCGGGATGCCTGGCACGCAGAAAGGTGGCAAGCAATGCTTACCACAGCAGTTCTCGAACTTGAGCTAGCTTCGGAGTCTCACCCTGGAGAGCTTGTTAAAACAGACCGCTGGGCCCCTCCCCCAGGGTTTCCAGTTCAGTCGCTGGAGCTGAGACCTGAGAATCTGCACTTCTAACAAGCTCCCTGGGCGGCGGCTGCTGCTGCTGCTGCTGACCCAGGGACTACACTTTGAGAATTGCTGGGCTAAGGATTCTGGGCCTTGAAGTTCCCATTGTTTTTCCCTGGGAAAGCTCCTTATCCCTACCCCCAACCTACTTGGCAGCCACAGGGGGAGCCAGTCTCACCTGCTGGAGTTTTCCTGCAGGGCACTAGTGAAATCCCCGGTCTGAAGCCTGGTTCCTTTAGACCACACTTCGGTCCATATTAAAACGCAAAGGCTCATTGGAGGACAGGGGGGAGTTCCTCTGACAATCATTCGTTGAGCGTATTCTGTGAACCAGCCACTGAACCAAACTCTGGAGATGTGAAGATCAATACTTAGAGCTCATGTGAATTAGGGCATGCTGATATTTACTTAAAAGTTACTCCCAGACAGTGTTGAAAGATGGCCCATAGCCTGGCCATCAAAGGAAGATGAAGGAGGTCAGGCAGGAACACCACTTTGGGGTGAAGTGGGGACTCGGCTGACCGTTCGAGGCAAGGAGAAAGGCCCCTTCTGTGAGGGGCTTAGCAAGGCAGCAGGGGGAGACGCCAGGAGGCTGCTGAATGCCCAAAGAGGACGAGGAGAGGCAGCGCCAACAAAGAAACCAGGCCAGAGAAACAGCTGGGAACAGCCACTTCGACATGCTGCCCAGGTTCTGTACCGCAAGGAGCTCTTCGGAGTGGGATTACCGGGCTGCTGGCAATGAAACTGAAGCACGAGTCAAAAAAAAAAAAAAAAAAGAAAGAAAGAAAGAAAAGTGAGAAAATGAAAGCCAAGCATTGGGAGAAACTTAGAAAAAAATAGAAAATACTGTGAGTAAGAGACCCTGTTTCTCAGTACAGTCCAGAAGCTTCTAGGAGGAGTAGATGGTGCCTTGCATAGAAGCAAGGCCAGTGCTGACATACATGGGGCCTTTTTGGGAATTGGAAAAAGGCGCCCTCTCCATAGAGATATATTTTAATGGGGCCCCTCTGGGCAGATGAACTAGAAAATGCTGCCCATTCTTCCCCACTCACCCAGAGTATTTCCATGGAGCCCTCAAACCGAGAAGGTTCTCTGTCAATGCCACCAGCATATTCAGGTGACACATCACACCTGGGGTGACAGCTTGGGCCCTAAAAGGACTCCACTCATTTCTGGGTTAGTAGACACTGGAGAAAGAGAGCAGGTTCAGGCCTTTGTAGTAACAGTGTTGGTTTTGTACTTGGAGAAAGTTCTCTGTGGGTTCCCTTCGGCTGCAAACGACGACAGCCTGAGAAGTGAAGGATGCTCCAGATGAGTCAGCTCTTTGTGCTCTGAGGCACTGCCCTGGTTTCAAGATCGATGGCTGGATCAGGGCCATCCCGGGCACAGCCCTGGTCCCTGACGTAGAACTACTGCAGAGAGAGAGAAAGCCCGAAGGTGGATTTATTCAATAAATATGCATACGGCAACTCCTCCTTTCATCCCCTTGCATTTGCATAGTGCTTTACTGTTTACGAAGTATTTTTGTGTTTCCTCTACAATCTGTCCTTTGTGGCAGCAACCTTGGGAAGCAGGTAGGAACTGTTATCAAGCCTTTACAAATGATGAAACTGGATCTCAGAGAAATGGACTTACCCAAGGTCATATGAAGGATGCCTGGCAAAATGAGGGCTAGAAATGCTATATCTTAGGACAGGGTGCTTTCCACCATTCCAGAGAATTCTGTGTTGGCCAGTAGAAGAAATGCAAAAGCCCCTAAGACAGTGCCATCAACAAAAATATGACGTGAGCTGCACAGATAATTCTGAATTTTGAGGCACTAAAAGGAAGAGAGTTTAACTTTAATAATAATAATAATATTTATTCCAATGTGTTAAAAAAGACCATCGATTCGCCATGTAGTAATTATAAAATAATATTAATGAGATGTTTTCACAGTCTTCTTTTCATATTAAGTCTTTGAAATTACTGTGTATTTCACACTTCGAAGTGCGAAATGCACATTGATTTTATACGCCTCTCAACTTGGATTGGAAATACTTGATTTTTATTTGGATTTCATAAAATTTACAACTGAAAAGTAGATTCATGTACTCAAGTCGGTCCAAGAACACTCAAAAGTTTTCCAATAGCTCAGAATCAGTTTTAACTTAAATTTATATTCCTTAAGAATAAATACTATCCTTAAATTTAGTTCCTCTGTGGCACTGGCTACATTTCAGGGGCTCAATGTCCACACGTGGCAAGTGGCTTCTGTTCCGGAGAGTAAAACCCGAACATGTGACGCCCCCACCCTATGAACCTGCAGGCTGGGAGAGCCAGGGCTTGCGTGTTCGCGTGGTTTGACCTTGTCCCTCCATGACCGTGTTAAAAGTTGTTCTTGTCCATCCTCACCCATCATGGCCCATTTCCTTCGGTGCCATCTTTGATAACAGAAGCTCTGTCACTTTTAGGAAACAGAGAACCATCTGGGAGACAGAGTGGATTTCTGGGAGGTGAAGGGAGCAATTGACTGAGCTGCAGTATGTGATGCACCCCCCTTTCCTTCTGGAACATCTTTGACATACACAGGACTCTGGCTCTGAGAAAGCTTGGCACTTCTGCTTGTAAAAGCAAGTTCATCTTGGTGGAGTTCGGTCATCTAAACTCTGGTTGGATCTCCATAGTGACTAGAAATGGTGCTCTGTTTTTCCCCAGAAAAAAAAAAAAATTGTCTTGTTATCTAAAAGTATAAGCAAAAGTGTACAGCATTCACGGGACTGGGCTGAGGGTATTGCTGCTGTTTCGGGAACACTTGAGTGTCCGTGTGCCATCCACGTGTCAACACGTTTGCCTGTTTGTTTTCCTACACACGAAGCCTCTGCAAAGGCAATGTTGCAGGCTTTGAGGATGAGCGTCTCCTGTGTCTTTTTTGTCCTGTAACTCCATTGGGCCTCGGTCCATGGGATTCAGGGGCCCTGTAAATATTTTTCAAGTATAAATTTAATGTGTCCAAGCCAGCTTTTTAAATCTCCTTATTCTTAGTGCCTCACCTCCACTGAATACACAGGCAGAAATATTTCCTTGTCCCTGGCTCCCTCATCCTTTGTCCTCCATGGGGGGTGGCAGCGGGGGTTGAGGTAATGAGGATGCAGGTCCAGGCTGGTCTGTGAAACCTGACCCAGAGTACATTTGGTTATTAAACTCATCGTCTTAAATGCCCTGAGTTAAGCTAGTTGATGTTAGCTGCTGGGAACACAACGCTGCCTACCAGGCAAGCAGGAGCCTGCCTGTCCCCTCAAATATTTTACAATTGAAGTTAGGTATGTGTCCCAGCTTTCAAGGTTTCCCGTGTCCTTAAATGCACAGCCAATTAAAACTCATTCACACACATCCACTAAGAAGTCAAAAACTATGGGGATGAAGTAGCACTTCCTACTTGTCCCAAGAGATGTCCTGCTAGATAAATGTTTTATAACCAGATAAGCTTGAGAGACCCATTGCTTCTCTTCCCCTAGTATAGAAACTCAGTCAAGGCCGGGGGGTGGGGGGAAGCTGTGTTGCATGGAAGCCCATTCAGGTCAATTTACCTGGAGCTAACAAACTTCATTGAGTGTGGGACCTCCTTTTTCAGGGAGCACTTGTAAACCACTTAAGACTTATTGTTTTTTGAACTTACTTGGAATATGCTGATTTTAAATAATCTACTTCCAGTCTCCATTAAGTTCTTAGTTATAATTTTTTTAAAGAAGACATCAAGGCTAAGCACGTATTGAAGGTTGTATGTGGCATATACAGTTTATGAAAATGATCAACTTCTGCTAGTGAGTCCTTTATTCATGCTTGACCCAATAATGTTAAATGGTTAAGGTTTTTAATAATTCCACAACCCTTGAAAATAGTAAAAGAAATGAAATATGCTGATTTTAGAAATCTGAACTTACTAATTATATTTTTGTTGTAGATAGCTTATTCCAGCATTCCACCAAACAGAGCATCTTTAGATGGTAACTCCCTTAAAGTCTAAACTGAACCTAAAACTAATTAACTTGCATTCATTCAGTCAGTGAATCAATCATCAGTCAGGTCTGTCAATAAATATTTTTTGAGGACCGAGTAGCCATCACCTAAGGCCCTAGGGATACAGAATTGAAAAACACAAACCGTCCTTATTCCCTGAGTGCTGACAGCATAGAGGGGGACGCGAACATTAAGGAGGTAATAATAGTAGACAGAAAAGTGTAAGGGGTATGAGACTAAGTATCAAGGAATCTCTGCCTATTCATCTCTGAGTTCAAATCTCTGTACACTAGGAAAGGTATAAAGAATAAGGAGCCTACACTTCATCCAGAAGGACAATACCCTTATTATATAGGAAAGGCACATCCCAAATAACTGTTCATAGCATTTTCAATAGTAAAATCAATGGCCCAAATGTGAAATTAATGGGAAGCTACAGTTCCATTACACTATCTTGGTGATTGAGCACATTAGATTGAATAGACTCAGAGTGCCTAATTATTGTGTCTGCCACACTCATCCCTTCGAGCCGTTCCCAACTTCTGGATGGCTGCCTGGCTCATTTCCACAATACGGTTGCAGTTGCGTATTTTTTCTCTTCTCGCCCTTCCTTTTTTAAAATGCATAACTTTCCTCACTATACTCAAAGGTCTCAGATGCATCTTTGCAAATTCTTGATAAGACCTAAAGAATTTGTTAAAGTGTTGGTTTCATTGAGTTTGGGTGTAAGTTGATATTTTATCGGTGTTTTGCAGGTTCATAATTTAAAAGTGCCTGTGTGAAGTCACTTTTGCTGGAAACTGCAGCCCGGGAGCTCGTGTTGTGTTTTCAAGTCTTGTTTTTGTGTCAGATTACCCTGACCTTAGGCGTGGATGAAGATACCTGAATTGTCTGATTTCCGAACTTAAAAAGGTGGAAGGAAAAAGAAATCCTGCCAAGATCTAAACATCGAAGTGGCTTATTTTCCATCATTGTCAATAGCTGTAGTAAGTTTCAGAACTATACATATTCTCTCAAGGAATGCCATGATATTGAAGCCACTTTGTTAAAAACAGTGGTGTCTGCAAAACGGTCAGGAGACTCGGACCTTTACAGCCAGAGATGACGGTGAGCATGCTCTTATTCCGGCCCACGGTCTTCAAGTGGGGCGTACCAGTGGATGAGTGACTGCCTGCCAATAAATCCTCTTCTCTCTCTGTTTCTTGGATTGGACTTCGTTGAGCAATTCATCACGTACCTGCAGACTTACATGTGGGGTTTTTCACCACAATAGTTCTGGGTCCTTGGAACTTGCATTGTTTTCGTCATTTAACAGGAACTAACAGGATCCAAAGTACTTTATCATCATGGCTTTGAATGTCGCCCCAGTCAGAGATACCAAATGGCTGACGCTAGAGGTCTGCAGACAGTTCCAAAGAGGAACCTGCTCGCGCTCTGATGAGGAATGCAAATTTGCTCACCCCCCCAAAAGTTGCCAGGTGGAAAATGGAAGAGTCATTGCCTGCTTCGACTCACTGAAGGTAAGAAAAGTGTTTTATGTGTCCTGTCTATGCCACATTGGACTTCCAAATGAAATGTTTTTCCTTGTACTTTTACAGAAGCTTAACAACTGGTTCTAGATTCTGTTTCCTTCTTCGTGGTGACCGCTGAGAAATTTCCACTTAATTTTGTTCATATATAAATGTTTTACAGATCCCTGTTTAAATTAAAAATACATGAGGCTGTATATTGGGTCTAGCTTGACATTCACGTACCCCAGAGTTTTAAATCAAAGTCTGGCTTGTGAAAACTAAAGATGAATATTTTATTAACGTTTGATCTTCTCGAGGTTATATAAAGGTGAAGGAATTGAATGTGTCACTTTTGTGTGCCAATTATCTGATTCACCTCTCGAAGCATTTTCTACTCTTGTGGCTTTCTTTCCTGGCCAAGGGCTTCCTAAAAAAATACATCTGAATGTGTTTTTCATTTGCTTGACGATTTGGCATAGCTAACAACGGTTATGTACGCCTTCAGTACTCCTTGAAAACCTAGTATGCAAAAGTTAACACATAACACATCACGGAAGATAAGAACGGGATGCAAGATGGCACCCTTGATGTCTGGGAGGGAAAATACAGCAAGTGCAGAAGCAAATAATGCAGGAAGAAAGGGGCACATGCTTCAAGGAGCGACAGGAGCAATGACTTCCCTGGGAGTCGGTAGAACAAAGAGCTGGCTTCCAGCTGACTGTTTCAAAAAAATGGTTTCAGAGGCTGTGGTACCTCAGTTGTGCACCGAGTAGGGTGGGGTTTGGACTTGAAGAAATGGGAGGATAATGGTGAAACATGTAACTGAAGGAAATGGGGAGACTCAGCCCATAATTCTTTGTGGTTTATTTTTCCCCCAAATTACAATTCCGTGAATCCCAGATGGTCTAGGAGTGTCCTAACATTATCATGATATTGTTTACCATGGAGATAAGTAAGATACATAGCTTAACGAGAGTTCAATGTTTATATCTGCAAAAGTTTATTAAAATAAGCTTACCAAACAGTAACAAAAAAGTGTTGATTCATTCTCTTGATACATGATTTGGGAAATTCCTGTGCTATGCGTTTACAGAATAGTGACCTTAGCTTGGTCTTGGGTATTGAAGGGACTGGGAAAGTTTTGGAGGAAAAAATTTTACCTTAAAGTAAAAAATTATGTCTTGTAAGACATGTAAGTCAAAATTAAAATATAAGACTTCAAATCATATGTTTAAGTATACCTTAAAGGAGAAAATTTCTCTACACACTAACAACAGAAGAATACATTGATATTCCAACAGAAGTCTTTTAAAGTTTGAAATTTTTAAAAATAGATGTACTATTACCCCCACTAACTACCCTATTTTATTTTTATCATTAAAAATATTAGCTAGACTTAAAAATTATGAATCATTTTGTCTACACAGAAATGAATAGAAAGATAAATTATAATTCACATAAACTATAACGGTATAAACAATTTTTGTATTTTTTTTTGCTTTTATAGTCAAAAAGTTAAGTATGTATTTGCTTCTTGATATTACCAATAGAAGCATTCACTATAAAGAGCAGTGTAAATTAAAAGTTAGATCTTAAAAAAATAAAGTCAAAGTTAGATGTTAAGAACACCCAAATACCAAAACAGGTCAAAGATGTGAAATTCCTTTTCCAGGTCATCCCCAATTCCTTCATTTTAATAATCTAAGCCTTCTCTGGTTGGATATGAAATATTAAATTAACATTTTAGCTAGCCTTTAAAACTTTCAATTTTTTTAAACTAGAAAGAGACCTGACTTACGAAGGCTGAGTGTTTCTTGGATAACAACAGGGCACAGATCCTTAGAATTCATGACCTCACTGTGGCTTCTCCGGGACCACAGTTGTTGGCGGGGTCCATGCCACGCGACAGAGAGCGAGACCAGTTGTGTTTCCTGTAAAACCATAAGCCAAGCTGTGGGAATGTGAGCACTGTTCCATTGAATAGGAGCTTTAGAACTTTATTTTTAGAAGTGTATATCAGAACCATTTTTAAGTGTTGAAGCATAGTCATATATTGCCTCAAGTCATCAGCTCCATTTTAAAACTGTAAATTTTCAGCTTATTTGACTTGTGTGTGCGCTCTGTATTTTTCAAGTTATCAAACTGTAAAGAATGTGAAAAGAGCCCACAGGCACAGGCGTAAGACAGACCGGAATCTAAATACCTGCCCCAGCACTTCCCAGCCTTGGGTGGGTCATTTATCACTCCTTATCACTGCTGTCGCATCGGTAAAATGAGGATATCACCTGTGAAATTGACTCAAGTATGTGCCGTGTGCAGCACGGTGCCAGCAGAGTCACTTGCAAGGTAGTTGCAAGGATTACGAGTTTTTTCAACAGGGGCTGATAAATAAAAAACTCACTCAAAATTTGTAGCTAAAAGAAGGGGACGACAATGATGATAATTAAGCTATTTAATTTTATTTCCTTTACTGTATTAAAAGAAGACAAGTGTTGCCCAGTGGAACAAGCCTGCAGTAAGGAGAAGGGTAAGAGCTTCGAAGTTAGACGTGCCAGGGCTTGAACACACCTCGGCTGGGATACATCATTCCACCTCCTTGACTTAAGGTTCCTCTTCTTTAAAATAGATATAGTAACTCCTGCTCCATAAGATCACTTCACTGATGAACTGGCCTAAGGTACGCCAGATGCCCAGCAGGGGCCGGACGTGGCAGGGACTGGCCATGTTGGTTTCTTCCCTTTCACAGTAAGGTATCACAGTAGAGCCCTTGGTTTGGATGACTGGCTTCACGGGCAAGAGGGGTCCCACCCCTGAGGCATCCAGCTCGTCATGCGTCCAGACTCAGCCATCGACCTCGTGAGCGGCCATACCTCAGGGACACAGATTAGTCACCACATTCAAAGCAGTGCTGGTGGACAAGGACCTCATTTTTGTAGTTATTTCTACAAGGTGTTACTATCTGCAAACATTGTGAGGTATTTTTATTCATAAAAATAGGTAAAAGGAATCTATGTTGGTCTGTCAATATAGAGATAAGCCCGCTATGAGGCTGAGATATTCCTTTCTTTGCTTTTTTTTTTGTTATGGGTTATTTGTATACAGGAGTCACCTTCCATAAATACATACTACACAAATTTGTGGGTGCTTGAAAGAGAGATTTGCTGGGGTCTTTGAAAAGGGAGTTATACATCTATAAGTGCTTTTATAAAAGATGTTTCAGAAAATACAGCAGAGTTCTTGCAGTGGTATTTGTAATTTATTCGCAACTCTCTTACCTTGTTGCATTTTATGTGAAATTGCCGGGCATGCAAAAAACAGTGATTTTTTTTTTAAGTTACACTATTATTATAAAGAATGGAATTGCTTATATCTTTTCTGGATGGCTGGAACATTCTGGAACATT
This sequence comes from Anoura caudifer, assembly GCA_004027475.1. NCBI lineage: Eukaryota > Metazoa > Chordata > Mammalia > Chiroptera > Phyllostomidae > Anoura > Anoura caudifer. The sequence continues at coordinate 95,697 of PVKU01005014.1, forward strand.
GTGTTCCACAGTTAGGTGAACTTCACAGAGTACCACTTGCTTCAGGAAGGACAATCATCTCTACAGCAAAGGCCTTGACCTCTCACCTCCATGTGTTTATGTCCATAAAACAATTGCCCTCACACTTCCAGATTTTTCTTTTCAGGTTCTTCCTCCTGTAACTGATAGAAATGAATCTTGTTTGTTCGTTTGTTTTGGGGTTTGTTTGGTTGTTTTGCAAATTAAAGCATTCAGTGAGGAATAAATAAATTAGTTTTAACACTTATTGAGACCACAGGTTTTGGCTTAAAAAAGAAAACATTTTTAAAGTATGTTGCTCATTTTTGCCAAAAAAAAAAAAAACCCACCAAAAAAACAAAACCCACCTTAGAGTACTTTGGGACATTGTTTGGACCTTACATATCCCTTCCCAGTAAAAACTCATCCAAAGACAGTGTGATCCTTTTCCTGCCTCCATTGGAAGATGCCCATCCCGCAGCCAGGGCCCCTGCAGTTCCCATCTCACCCAGAGTAAAGCCCTCACATCCTTCCAAAAGCTCTCGACAGCCTGGGAGATTGGCTTCCCACCCTCAGCCACCCGACTTCAGACCTACCCCTGCACCCTCAGCCACTCCGCTCCAGCCATCCCTCCTTTTGCTGTTCCGTGGACATACCCACCAGGATGATTTTCATACAATGACAACCAGGAAACAAAGATGAAAAGCCCTGGCCTGGGAATCTATATCTGATCCCTGGCTTGCCTGCATGTTAAACGTGAGATCATGTCATCTTGACGGGCTCCGTTCCTTCATTTGTTCGTTCCTTTATTCCCTCACTCCCTCTTTAACAAACAGGAGGTACAAACTCCAGATCTGCAGGAATCAGCAAGTAATGTGAATGAGTGACTCAGCACTTACTGTTGGCACGACTCAGGGCTCATGGGAGGCTGCAAAAACGGCACAGAAGAGCACATAACCTGTAAAGGGTGGCAGCTGCCACCCGGGCTGCAGGCAGCTGTTTCCTGCCTCGTGAGAATCCTGGGGAGCTTTTCAAAAGAACCAGGGAGACAGATTTTGGTGTGAAGTTTCTCGATGTCTTTTTGTTTTTCATTTCATTTTCCTTTAGTGGCTTGTTCACTTTAGTGAGGTCCCGTTGGTCAGTAGCCTTACATGAGTTCCAGGCGTACAACACTGTCGTTCAGTATCTGTGTGTGCTATGGCGTGCTCACCACCAATCCCCAGCTGCCACCGTCACCACACCTGCGGCCCCCTTCACCCATTTCTCTCTCCCCTCTCTGCCACCCCTTCCCCTCTGACAATCCCCAGTTCATGGTCTGTACGCATGAGTTCATTGTCATTTTGTCTTGTTCGTTTCTTTTCTGTTTTGCATCCTTTCCACGTGTGAGTGGTAGCATAAACGTTTGTCTTTTTCTGTCTTACTTCACTGCTCATTATCCCCACAAGGTCCATCCATGCTGTTGCCAATGGCGATGTTTCTTCTTTTCACGACCGAGTAGTATTCCGTTGTGTATATGCACCACCTTTTCCTCATCTGTTCATCTACTGATGGACACTTAGGTTGCTCTCATATCTTGGCTATTGTATATAGTGCTGCAATAAAATAAGAGTGCAGCTAGCGTTGCTAAGCAGTGCTTTTTCATATTCTTCAGATAAATACCCAGAAGTAGCATATAAATACCCAGAAGTTGGATCATTTGATGATTCTTTGCTGAACTTTTTGAGGGGGCTCCATGCTGCTCCCCCTCATGGCTGTGCCTGTGTCCGATCTCACCAACAGAAGGGCTCCCTTCACTCCACGTCGTTTCCGGCCCAGTATTTCTTGTCTTCTCCATAACAGCCGTTCTAACGGGTGTGAGGTGGTATCTCGCTGTGGTTTGGCAGTTTCCCAATTTCTAAATCTTGGCAACAAATTAAAATATTTTTAAACCCCGAAGTTCAAACAAAACGTATCTCTGGGATGGATTCAGCCCGTAGGCTGCCACGTTTGACCTGAAATACACAAATATTGATCACGTGACAGGCCTTCGCTGGGAATAGAACAGCATACACAGCATCCTCCATCAGTAGGGATAATTGGGAGCAGAGTGAATTTACTCTGCTCTTAATCATCCTTGAGAAGCTTTATTTACATTGCTTTAGCGATTCACTCTCTGGTTTTCCCTTTACTTCATTGGCAGCTGCTTGTCTCTCTCCCTTCCCAAATCTCCCTCCTCCTCTTGACCTCTGCATGCTGATGTCTCTCCAGGCTTGTCCTTGAACTTCTTCTCTACGTTTCCTCACACCCACGGTAGACACCTTATTCTTCTTATAATTCATCAGGCGTGTTCTTGCCCCAAAGCCTTTGTCCCTTCTGGGCCATCTGCCAGAAAGCTGGACTTCCTAATCGGATGACTTCATCCAATCCAATGGGCATAAACACTTTCTGTATGCTGAATACTTCTTAATTTCTATGTCTGTTCCTGATTTCTCCCCTGAACTCTAGACTCATATATTCAATGGCCTGCCTGACACCTCTGCCTAGATATTTAAGTGACATCTCAACTTTAACATGTCCACTAATACGTTCCTGAGTCCTCCTCCACGCTGTTGTTCCCATTGTATCTATTCTCAAGAGAGGGTGCGATGCATTCAGTTGATCAAATAAAACATTTTGGGACCAACCTTAAATCTCCTCTTACAATTATAACCATATCCAATCTATCAGCAAGTCCCATTCTCTCCATCTTCAAAAGATATCGTCAATCCAAGCACTTTTCAAAACTGCTCCCATGACCACCCTGCCCCCAAACACCACCATGTCTCGTATGGACCATTAGAGTAGCCTAGAGTAGCTCTCACCTTTGCCACTCCCTACCCTGGAAGACAGAGTGACTCATAAATGTCATGTCATTCTCTTGCTCAAAATTTTCCAATAGATGCTCATGTCACTTAAGTCCCCGTATGATCTGTAGCATTTCTGGCCCCATAGGTTGATCATGCTTCCCCTCACCTTGGTCATCCATCATGTGGGCCTCTTTGCAAGGACTGTTCTATCTGCCTGGAATGCTCTTCCCCCAGATAACTGGAAGACTCAACTCTTTACTTTAGTCAGGATTTGCTTAAATGTCACATACCCATCCACAGAAGCACCCTCAGAACTTATCTCTAAGGGACGTTTTCTGTCTACACATGTCTTCCTTGTCTGTCCCCACTGCTAGAAGGTAAGGCTGTAAGGTAGGGATCTCATTGTTCTGTCCATGTACCTGGCAGCTGCTGGGAGCTCAGTCATGTTTGTAAGTGCATAAAAATAGCCTCAAATCCTACACTTTTACTTATCACTGCTCCAACAAAATTCAAATCACTTCTCTGGTTATGTGTTGCTCAACCTTTCAAATTAATTTATAGGCAGAAAACAATCAAAGTTAAAGGCTTTGTACAAATAAGCTCTTTGGTTTCTATCCCCAAAGGTGATCCTGGGTCATTTCATGATTTTGGCTGCCCTGATAGGCAGGTCGCATGGAGACCTGCCCAAAGTGTTGAAGAATTATTGAAACGCATGGAGTGGCTTGTTGGGCCACTGCGGGCAACCCGGTCGTCCCCAGCGCCGGACAGTAGACTGATGCTTGGGCTGGACAACATTTTCACTAATCTGTTGTAAAATAAGGACACCAAATACCTTTATACCTTTAAGAGCACTTAACAGGACAGCTACCCTCTTAACTTTCTAAGTGCACAATACACTGTTGTTAGCAACAGGCCCAGTGTTGGAGCAGATCTCTAGAACTTACTCATCTTGCATAACTGAGACTGCATGAAGCACTCCTTTTTATAAAGGTAAATTCTTCAAATTTAAAGGTTGCTCTTCGTTCCAAGATTGTTTCTTCTTATTTTTTAAATTATCATAATATTCCTTTCTTTTCTAAAATGATTGCCTTAATAGATGAGTCTTTTTTGTTCCTTTTTCCTTAATGTTCTTACTCAGTGAAAGAAAAAGTGAGGAACTCTATGTCAGTTTCCCATTGCTCTTAGAAATATTGTTGCTCCATAAAATTCAAAGGTAGGGCCCTACCTCTCCATACTATTTGGCCTGAAATCTCCACCATCAGACTTACTGCTCTGAGTCACACACAGAAGAAAGGATTTGTCATTAGAACGTCTCTGTTGAGTCCACATATTACCTGAGCGGACCCTAGAAGTTCCTCAAGCCTTTTCCCTTTAGCAAATGACAACAGCTTGATCCATTGATTAGGCCAGTGATCTTTAACCATTGTGACACAAGAATTTGTAAAACATGCAAAACCTGACTATTTAGTTAGGGGCACTGGCCTCTTTTCCCTTAGATTGTCAAATTTTAAAAAATGACAACAGCCAACACAACAATAACTGTCCGGTGTGAATGAATCAAAATTATACCTACTTTTTGTCAAATCAAAAAAGATAATATATGTTTTGGTGTGCGGCAGAATTTTAGTAAGGTTGAAAATCTCTGGACTAAGCTCATTTTAAGTTTTGGTGGATGGGGGAGGAAGAGACCAATCAGGGACTTTGAGACCTAGGACATGCTCATTGCAGTATACAGGAGCAAGTCCCCAAGCCACAGCAGGGGACTCACTTACCCCTGACTAGGAAAACCAGGGCTGTTCTGGGGTAGCTTAACCAATGACAAACCTCACCTGCTTTACAATTTTCCATGGACTGACCTGCTAATACTAAATAGCATATTCTTTCCACTTGGTTTGGTTCAATTTCCTCTGGCTCAAAGATTACAGTCTAGGGTGTATTACTTTCTCAGCACGGTCGTGGCCAAGAAGAATAAAACTGATGGTTGGAGAATAAATCTCCCCTCCACCACCAAGCACCCACCTTTGGATTTCAGGGAGTGCATGGATGTTGACATATTTATTGGAGATCAACCTTACCTCTTCATTTTGTCTATCTAACCAACATTTTGGGAATGATACTGATGAGACTATTTTCTTATGACTGAGGTCTTACCCTTCATGAATCCTAAGCCCTGTACAAGATGAGACATCTCCAGGACAAAGAGAAAAAGAAAATGCCTCAGATACTGTAACCTAGTTAAAGCCAAACAAAATGATAGACTCACCTTCAGGCATGTTTGTATTTCATTTATATTTCATCTTACTGGAGCATTTCATATTCTTAAAAAATTATTGCTTAGAATTTTTGACTGAATAAGTTATGAATATGGATACAAGGTCCGTTAGTAATCAGTATTAACATAGAAACTTGTTGAAAAGTAGAATACAGTACATGTAAGCTTCTTCAAAATGCCCATCTGGTCCACATCTCAAATCTCACTCAGAAGAGTATTTCAAGTGCTCCCAGCCCTTAGTAAAATCACTAATAATGACACTAAAGATATCATTTCCACACCTGTCATGAAACTGAGCACTGACCCAGATGCTCAGGATCTAAAATTAATCAGCAGCAGCCTCATTTGAGAAATTTAATTCGCATCGCTTCTCTTGCATTCCCATTGGGCACTCGGTTGTTAACAAGAACTGTTGTACCTGGAAAATATTGGGATAGCAGAATTCTTAATGAAGAATTCTAGTAGATCCAGATGTTCCGAGTGGTAATGAAGCTGAGGAGAAAGAAATGTCATTTCCTAGAGTAGTTCAATCTCTTTATTCACTCGTTTACTCTACAAATAGTCATTGAACCACCACCAAGTGCCTAAATAAGACACTGGAACTGTATTTCCCTGGAACTCGGAAGGAAGGAAACAACAAGAAAACAAACTAATCCAATAATCACAACTTATCAGGGCTGCTACTCATTCGCGGGGTACGGAGCCCGGCAAAGGCAGCAGGCATCGGGCCGGGCCGTGGGGGTGGAGGAAGCCATAAAAGCAGACCGTGTTTTTGACCTCATGGGATTTTCATTCTAATGGCAGTGACAGAAAACAAATGGGTAGACGCAGCACCCCCACCCTAAAAAAAATTAGTTATCTTCAAGCCGTGAGAAGCGCTGAGAGGTAAATAAAAAAGGTCCTTGTGAGGAAAACACAACAGGGAAGGATTTAAACAGAAGGGCGGCTGGGATGCTTGCGCCACGCAGCTGCTTTCTGAGCAGAGAGCTGAAGGATGATGGGAAGAGGCGGCCTGAGTGGGAGTTGCAGGAGGAGGCCGGGTCAGGAGCTGCGCACAGGAGCTTTTCAGGGTCCCTGTTACTGCCTGGTCCATATTCCCGGGGTGGTGGAGACAGAAGAGAAAAGAGTGCGGAGACTTATTAAATTGCATTTTGGAGGCAGAATTATTAGGAAAGGTGCATCATGACAGGTTGGTAAAAGAACCAATTAATGTGCATCTGGCCCCATTTGTTCCTTACCCTTATGGTACCTAGAACTGATGGTTTGAAGAGGGGACTTAGCCTTTCCTCGTAAGACTGTTTCTCCTGGCCCTGTGTGCCCTGCTGGTTATTTTGTTCTTAGTGTTTGTTCTTAACGCTCTCTAAGGTTATCGTCTCTGCGGTCACTTGGGAACTGGGTGCACAGCAGGGCTCCCGGGAGGACTTGGTTTATTGTCTGAGCAGATGGCCAGCTACCTAAGATCAGACCGCTCATATGGAAAACCCTTCCGAATGTGTCTTGGCCCATTGACTCTCCTATTACTTTCGGGTTTTTCTTAGTCCAGTCTTGAGAGTGGCTTGAATCTCACAAACTTTTTCTTAGATTCTTTATTGTATTTTATTTTTTTACTTCCTTATTGCATTCATTGGGGTGACATTGGTTAACAAAATGCCACAGGTCTCAGGGCTACAATTCTCCATAACACAACCTCTGTGGCTTGTATTGTGTGTTCACCACCCCAAGTCAAGTCTCCTTCACTCAGACATTTTATACAGAATGTGCTATTGGCTAATGGTTTCTCAGAGTTGTTTTTTTACTTCCAATCTCAATAGTAAATTTAAAAACCTAAATTACTCTTACCTACTTCTTTAATTACACTGTAGTAAATGTCGCCAAGAACCAAATCCATCTCTCGGAGAGCTGCAGGTCCCCCAAATTTCTAAAACCTCTAATCGAAGTAAAAATAACTTCTTGATAAGTGAGTGGCTCCGTTTCTTTTTTATCTGTTTATAGGTTTTCCTCTCATGAAGTTCATCTGGATTTACATTTTTCTCAGTTAATTACCTATTTCACCAAAGTTTTCCATTTGATCACTCAAAAAACCTCATTTTAGTCTGTTATATGCCTCGATTTTCTAATTTTAATAAATGTACTTACACATTTATTAAGAAATTTTATAATTTTTCTATTTCTTCTAACTTTTTCTTTGATTAGATATACCAGATTTGCCATAGATTCGTGTGTTTCATTTGGAGAACATTTGCTTGTAGAATTGATTTGCTTAGCTATCAATTCTATAAAAGATAGATTCCTTTTATCTCATTATCTTTTATTTTTGTTTCTATCTTTATTGTTTTCTTTCTCTCCAGCTTCCCTTAGTTTCTTTTGTCTTTTTTTCTGAATTCCTATATATGCTGTTTAGTTCTCTTTCTGTAATTCTTTTCTTTAGGCTCTTAGGGCTGTGACTCTGCTACATAAAACAGCTTTGGCTGGATCACGTATTTGCCGCTCAATAATGTTCTCACATTTGTTGCTTTCCAGTTTGCTTAACTCAGTTGTTATTTGTGTGAATATTTTTGTGAAATATCCAAGTAGTTTGGGATTTTCTAACGTTTAGATATTAACATTTAGATATTAATTTCCAGTAATATTTTATTATTAAGATAATGAAATTGTACAATTTTTACTTTAGAAATGCACTGAAATATTTTATGGTCCATGTTTATAAATGGTACATGTGCTTGCGAAGATGCATTTCCTGTTCTTAAGCATAAAGTGATATCAATGCATAGATATTTATTCAAACATTGAATAATTCATGCACTTTGTGTCCTTAATTATTTATTTTTGTCTCCTTGACCTACCAGTTACAGTAATGCATGAAACTTTAATACGACTCATGTAATTTCTTGAATTTCTAACAACTGCTTTCCCTAGGCTGATGCTGTTATTTCATGCTAGTGTCTCATGACTTTCAGGGCTACTCTATGCTTTTCCTTTGTGTTGACATTCAATTAGCCTTTGGTCGAAGTTTATTACTTTTTAATATAAGTATACCACCCCAGCTATTTTTCTTCATGCTTTTCAAACTCTTTTTTATTATTCTTTTATTTTTAGTAGATCTGAAAGGCAGAGAGAGGGAGACATGACTTTGTCATTCCACTTATTTATGCATTCATTGGTTGATTCTTGTCTGTGCCACAACCTTCGCGTTTTGGGAAAATGCTCTACCTAACTGCGCTAGCTGGCCAAGGCTATTATTTTTCTTACTTGAATTGTATTATTTATTTTTATCTCATGTAGGCATCATTTTTTGAATTTGATTTTTAATTCAAATTAATTTTGAAACAGTCTGCACCTTTGGCAGTAAAAAATTCTCTCTTACTATGAAAAGGACGCCTTCATTCTTACTTTGGGACTTTTATCAGGGCCCTACAGGATCCACCTTCAGATGGTGGATGGTTGTCAGATGATAGAATTGCACCAAAAGAGATAGAATTTATTGACCTCTTGTGCTCCAGAAGGGCTAGAAATGCAGGAAATAATAACCTACTGGCTAAATTTATAAAGATCAAGTTTGATGGGCAAGGAGAAATCAAGCATTCACCATGAACTCTATCACTTACACTGGCAGCAGGCCACAAACACAATGCGGAAACTTCTTTCCAAAGCAAAGGCTTCTTTAATCTCCCCAGTCTTAAACTTTCCCAGCTAGACCCCCATGTCTGTCTCCTTGTTGGGTCTTACTTCTTCCCCCCAAACCTCTCACTCATCATTTCATGGCTCCGTTCAATATTGTGCCATATTCCATGGGAGAGACAAGGAAATGTAAGATTCAGTCTTGTTCTCAGGGATTTTATAAAATAAGTAAAAGACAGAAGGCCATGCAAAATTAACAATTAAGCACTAAAACATTTGATACTAATTATTAGTGGAAGATGCTGGTTTAAAAAAGAGAATTATTGGCTGCAACGTAAGGGAGCTTTACGGGCTGGGTAGAATGCAGTGCAAGGGGGCGGCCGATCTTCCTGTTGCGTGCCCCGTCTCCATGGCTTCCAAATGCTTCTCCCTTGGGGACTTCTAAAGACACCTGTTCCATAAGTCTGGGTGTGGATTCCAGGAATCTGTGGGTTTAGAAAACATTACTTTAAATGATCTCATCACACACTCTGAAAATGCTTGTTCTTATGCAGCAGAAAATCTATTAAGCAGGCATCCCTGAAAAATCTTACTTAAAGTTTCTATTTGTCTTCCAGTTTTCCAATAAGGCACAAAAACTATGTTATTTCTGAGTCAGGACAGTTTTTCTAAGCCAGTAAAAAAATGATCAGGCACCGGTCCCACACCATTTGACACCTTATTTCTGTGCCACTTTTAATTGCAATATCCAGCCACACAACCACCTAGAAGTCACTAGCCTCAACTGTGAACTGTGAAACAACACAAATCAATCCCAGTTATTGTCCCCTTAAAATACGATGGGGAAATCATGGGACTGAATAAGTGAATGAATGAGTTGGCTATGTTTGTTCTGGAAGAAGAAAGGTTTAGAGAAGACATGATAGCCGTCTCCAAATATTCAGAATTAGCATGTTGAAGGGGAAGTAAACTTGCTCTGTGTAACGAACGAAGCCAATGCATGGGGTCTATAGACAAATATTTGTTCAATATAAGAAGAAATATATAAACATGCCTGGAGGGATAAAAGTTCCCATCTCAGGAACTGTTCAAATAATGCAAACCTGGGATTTGCATTGTGTCCTTTAGAAGGTGCTTTCTATGCCAAATAAACTAAGAGACAGTTCCATGCAAAACTAATTACTGAAATGGCCAATCTTAGCTTAGCAAGAGAAATTTTCCCTGGTGTTAGTGTTGGAACATTGTGTTGCCTAGCAACCGGTAAACATCCATGACGCAATGGAAAATCACTAGTTTGTAGTCTGAATTGATTGTACAAACACCACGCTTGGTTCATTTCATTGATGATAAGTATTCCCATTATAGTTTGTTACAAAGCAAGAGGGTGCTGAGCTGCAACTTGCACAGTGCTAATCTTCATCAAACACTAGCCAGCTTCGTAACTCAGCCACGGTGCACACAATGGAAACAGATGTTTTGTCCATGCAGGAGGGATGAGAGAAGATGGTGAGAACAGAATAGTTTGGGGACCTGTATAGCTATGAGGTGAAGTTAAATCTAGTCGAGGTCTTAGACTGAAGGTACAAGTTTAGTCACAAACTCTTCAACTTTGGAATTCTGTGGATTCTTAGTAAGTGACTAATAAGAGCATGTAAGGTACAGAGCAAACTTTAAAGATGTAACACATTGTCATCATAGCTTTCTGTTCACAGTCTCCTAAGAAACTGACAAAATATATCTGGATAGTGTAAAAGTTTGATTTCATTTATAAAGAGCTTACATTGTAAGAACCAAAGAACTGTTATTTGTCCAACTTCCCCATTAAACATCTGCAGAGATATCTTATTGTGTTTTCCTGATAATAATGACTCAGCACATAAAACAAGCCATGGAACCCTGTCAGATTCTATCCACACTAAATAATGGGAGACTCATTTCCCTCCTCGGTTTGATCTTTCAAACCCAAATCATAATTTTCTAGAGTGATCGATTTTGATTAATTTTTCTCTTTCCCTGAACGATTTAGAATTGCTCTAGGTAACTTTTTATTAGCCAGTCCAAGACATTTGTACAGCCATATAATTAATAGCATTTTTAATGAAAATGATGGCATATTAATTGGTAATTTTTGGACAAGTGTTCTTCCTAATTACTTATTAACCTTTAAATCAGATATACACAAGGGAATGGAACAAGATTCATATCTTTGAGTATCTGAAAGCTTTTCAAGGTGCTTTTTATAAAAAGAATCTAGAGGCACTGTCCCCCCCCGCCCCAGAGGAAACTCAAAATTACATCAGGAGCTAAGTGTGGTAGGGTGCTTAGCATATTAATGTGCGCAAGAAGTTTTTAGTGTATCTATTCTTGGCACTTCAGTGAATCATCATTAATAGAAGTATGGTTTAATAGGATAGTAAAGATAATGCCATCAATTTTTCTTTATTATTTAAATGCTTAGTTGCAAAAGTTACTGAAAAGAAAAAAAGCTATTATTAGTTGAAATGACTATTATATATTCAAAATTCTACTTATTTCAATATATATATATTAGAAAATGAGGAAGGCTAGGTTCACAGAAGATTTCTAGATCTCTGGCGCCAAACTGCAAGTCTGACCTCATGGAACTAAAAAGGCTTTACGGGTAGGCATGGAGAGCCTGACTCACTGCCATTTAAACAGGGGGTCCATGCTCACGGGTAAAGATAAGCTAGATAAATAAGCGGCTTGCAGAGAGCAAGAGTCCAGTCTCCTTTTCTCTGATGGGAAAGGGCATCCATCCCACTGCAGGATCTGCTCCGGGGCCCTGACTTTCTCTGAGTTTCCATCTGGCGTTTCTGTCTGTCCACCATTGTTGAAGGGGAGTTACTACTTGAAGGTCAAAGTTGCTTTACATTCCTTCTGGCAATTCATTTTGTACCCATCCCTGACCTCTAGGCTTCTACCCCTTTACCTTTTTTACTTTCTTCCTCTGTCCCCGCCTTACATTCATTCATCCAATGTATTTATTGAGACCCAATAGACTCCCAGACCTCTGTTTGGCAGAGAGGGTCCAGCAGTGAAGACAGCGTACCTGCCTTCAAGCTGCTGAAAGTGTGGTGAGGGAGGGCAGTCAGAGATCAGTATCAGGCCACTGTCTCACGGCAGGGTAAGTACCAGGAAGGGTATCTGTCTACCCTGGGGCCTGGGACTCGCGTACATGCTCAGGGAGCACATTGCAGGGTAGCACGGGGAGCATGGAGGGGATGGTGGTGGATAAGAAGGCAGAGCACGCCATCTCTGCATCTTCCTTCTCTAATTCCATGAGGCCGCTGATTTTCTCAGTTACCCCATCTCCCTTCTTTTGCCCGGTTTCCTACGTCTCTCCATCTCCCATGTCTCCCTATCGGATCGATATCTGCTTAAAGAGTGGGCCCTGTGAGGCCCATCCATCAAACCATTACACAGCAATAAAATGTAAGAAAATAAGACACTGCTTCAAAGGCCTGCTGCAGATTGGAGAAGGCTGCAGGTTGGAAAAGGAGTCTGAATAGTCACCCTCCTCCCCAGGGTGACAACTCCAAGAGGTCTGCACACAATTGCAGACAGAGTTACAGCTGCGGCTGCGCTCGCCATTCCAAAGACCAGAACCGCCCAAGGCAAGGTGTGAAGGGAAAACGCCAAACCGTAGAAAGAGCAGCAATAAATTTATACATGCATTTAGACACACATTTTTAAATGAATAAACAAAACGTTTCCTGAAAGAAGGAGAAGAGATAAATAAAAGAAAATAATAACAATCACAGCTGCCATTTACTGAGCACAGCCTCCGCATCATCAACTGTTCCAGCCGTTTGCAGGATATAATATGTGATTCTTAAAACAATCCTTGAAGGCAGGTTCTTAAAACAAGTCCTGGAACATTCTCTGCCACCAAGTATGAGCTCAGTAGCTTCTTGTGGAATAAACGAACAAATCAGTATTTCTATTTGCTTGATGTCTGTCTCCCTTCCCCCAACCCCTGGAATATAAGTAAGTGCCTTGAGAGCAGGGACATCATTCTGCCTTTCCCTATAAACCAAGCACCTAGACTGAAGATTGGCACGTGGTAAGCACGTGATAAAATGCCTTTTTTAAAAGACAAGGAAACTGAGACTTCACACAATTCAGCATTCTATGCAAAATTACTCCGAAACTGGGAGGATTTGGGGCTTGATTCCAAGTCGGTCTGCGCTCTTCTTCCCTCCACACCACACCAGTCTGGCCTTTCCTTCTCCATAATCACTCTCTAATTATCTCAAGCTGGTTCATATTCCAGAGATACTTTTCTTTTTTTTTAACATTTTATTTATTTATCTTTAGAGGGGAAGGGAAGGAGAGAGGGAGAGAAACATCAATGTATGGTTGCCTCTCATGTGTCCCCTGCCGGGAACTGGCCCGCAACCCAGGCATGTGCCCTGACTGGGAATCGAACCAGTGACCCTTTGGTTCACAGGCCTGTGCTCAATCCACTGAGCTACACCAGCCAGGGCTCCAGAGATACTTCTCTGTCTACGATTTACCAATACAGTTTCGCTCAAAGGCTCAGCTCATGAGCATATATTGGTGAGCCCGGTTGGCTCCTGAGCATCACAGAGGTTACAGGTGCCAGCCCCCAGCACGTGAAAGACCGAGTATAACTGCTGATTCCTCCAAAACGTAACTAATAGTCTACTATCACCTGGAAGCCTTACGGATAACTTAAAGAGTCGATGAACACATATTTTGCATGCTATATGTATTATATACTGTATTCTTACAATAAAGTAAGGTACAGAAAAGAAAATGTTATGAAGGAAATAAGAAGGAAAATACACTTACAGTATTTATTGAAAAAAAAAATCCACATATAAGTGGGCCTGTGCAGTTCACACTCATGTTGTTTAAGGGTCAGCTATATTTAGCACATACCTATTATAGCAGTGACTCTCAGATTTCCCAAAAAAGAATTGGTGGGGTGGGGAGGAGGAGGTGGGCAGAGGGGAGAGATGGAAAATTCTATTCTTCCGGCTCGTGCTGCAGAAGCACTACCGGAACAGGGCAGAATGGATTGCCTGTCTGCTTCAGCTGCAGTGGGGCTTCCGCAGCTGAGACAAGGTATTGGAGTCTCCTCATCGGAGTGTATTTACAGTGTTAAAAGGTAAAGGCAAACGCACACTCACCGGTGCATTAGGGTTCTTCCTCGTAATTAAGGAAAGTCATTATGATAACCAGCGTGCGGGGCAGGCTGCAGCCTCGTGGTGTAAGAATGCAAGGAAGCAGCTGCCTTGTAGCGAACCTGGCTGATCCGGGAGAGACGCAAAAGGAAAGCAGTGAAGGGTTAGGAATTACAGGGTGGAGAGCGACCGCTGTTCCCATCTTCGGAAAGTCCAGGTGACTCAGAATTTCGCCAAGTGTGATTATTGGTGCTTTTGGCAGCTTACCACACTAGATTACAGCTACTTTCATCTTTCAGGTTCTAGATTTTTCTGAGTCTTTCTGTAATAATCTTTTCTCTCTATTTTTCCCACTTGCAGGAAAAAATTAAAGGTTGCTGATATTGCCAGTGGGATAGGAAGTTTTGGGCTCTCGTAGGCTGTAGGATACAGATTGCCTCAGACTCTGGAGGACGATTTGGACATACAACTTATATCCTTCCGTGCGCACAGCAGTCCACTCAGCAATTCCATTTTTAGGTATTCATACCAGAGAAACACTGAATGGGAACAGGACAGCACATAGTATATTAATAGTAGTTAAAAATAAAAACAATCACAACTCTAATCAACAAGGTCATCTGGTAATAAGGCAAGGTGGGGGAATTGGTTAAATAAACTATGGATAATTGATACTATGAAATTCATGTGACATTTCAAAAATGAGTTAGAATTACTACTCTATCCATCTATCTTTGTACAGTCTAGTTTAAGTGCATATACATCTGACTGGGAAAAATCTCCAAAACATGGTACTATCTAGTAGGGAAAAAGTTAGTTGCCATACTTTATACAGTGTTATCTATTTGTATTTAAAATACATTTCAAGAGATATGTTTCTACAGGTATATATATAACATGCCTATTATATATGTATTACATATTATATTACATTATAATACCACATGTTATAATACATATTAAAATGTTTATATAGTATTTGTATATAATGTATATCATAGTGTATATTATACATGTGTATAATATTTTATATATGTGTATATATATATATAAAATACAGCAAATAGATGCTGAGGTTCCCTCCATGTCATGCCTCTGCAATTCTTTAAGCCTCAGAGTCTTAGAATCCATGCGGGCAAGGCTGGCTCACTGCCTTATCCAAGTTCCAACCAGCCTTAAGGGAAAGGGAAAAATACGGGACATGCTCCCTCAACTGTCTCAAGGGTCCCAACCTGGAGAGACAGCACACAGCACTTCCTCTCACAACCTGTCGGTGAAAACTTGGCTACACGTCTACCAAGGAGGCTTGAAAATGTAGCCCTTGGCTAGACGACCACACACCCAGATTAGTACAGTGCAAGTAAAAGGGAAGACATCTTGGCAGATGGCTAGCTGTCTCCTCCACCCTATAAAAAAACATAAACACAAACAGAAAACAGAGGGGAACATGGGGTTTTGCTCTAACGTGAGGATGGGGCAGCATATCAAAGGAAATCTTTAGTTTATCAGTGTTTTTCAAGTTTTTTTAATGTGAGTAGGAGAGATTAAGCCTGCCCTGGAGCTGGTAATGAGGTCAGTTGCTTCATCTCTTGTCTGATCCTCAGTGGGTGATACATCCACCCAGCCCACCTGACACCGTCCCCCCACCCCCCACACTGACCTGTTGCAGTACTTTTCATGTTCCTCTTCACCTTCATTATCTTTACCCCACTCGCCTTCCATGCTAACCCTCATTGAAATGCTTAAAAAATCTGTATGCTCAACACCTGCAGATTGTGATTTTATGAAAAAGGCAGGTTGCCTGCCACCCACTTTTGTCCTGGCCCTGGGATTGTCTCATGCACTCTGTAACTCACAACTCTATGGAGCATTTCTAACCGCGCTACATGCAGGAGGAAGTTAGAGGGACGAGACAGACTTTTCCCTGGTGCCACCTTCCCCCGCAGAAAGGCCCATCCCACTGGCCAAACAAGACATCAGTGTCTGAATAAAGGAGGGACAGTGGCAGTTGAAGTGCCCGAGTCGGTGGCAAAGCTGTAAAAATAAGAACTTCAGAGTGGTAAATGACCACCAGGAAAGGGGGTCTAAGTGAAGATTCCTCAATGAAGTGAGACAGGAAGTGGGCCTCTGGGGCATGTGTGACATCTGTGTAGACATGAAAACCGTAGCATGTGTCGGGAGCTTACAGTGACCACTTATTTATTGCTTGATATATTTGCATTCATTACTCCATCTACCCTTACAACACATCATGATCTTACAGATTAGGTAACTGAGGCAGAGACAGCTTATGGGAATGATTCCCAGAGCTAGCAGGTGGAAGCAGCGGGATCGGCGTCCTGACCTGTTTATTTTCTGGGTAGATCTAGACCCATGTGGTTTCCAGTTACTCACTGTGCCTCAGAGCATTTCAGGCAGGAGAGAAAGCAGGAGCCGCAGGACGGAATGAACACGCGTCTGGTCTGTCGAGGTGCACGGAGGAGAGCCGGTTGAGCGACAGGATGTCACTGCGTACGCATTGGGCTTGAGGTCACCCTGGCATCCGAGCACGCTCTGGTACAAGGGGATTGAGTTACTTGTAGGAAGTGCTGTCTCATGCTTCACTTGGCATTGAGCTCTCCCCGGCCGTGGGGGTAGAAAAGCTCTATGAGTCACTCCAGTCCCACTGGCCTAATTTACTAATTTAACCATGTTAGAAAAGGGGTTTCTTAGCAGAAAACAACCCCAGCCTATATTAGCTCATCAACAGCACACAGCAATGGGCCGTGTCTGGTTCCAGGTCACTCATAGTCACTAGAAACAAGAACAGGCGGGTCTCCCTGTCCCAGGCCGATGAAGGCTTGAGAGCAGTCAGCTCTCCCTACTCCCCCGAGATTCCTTCTGCTGGGACCCCGCCTCAGTTCCTCAGGGGCGACTCTGCTGCAGTGTTCTCTTAGAGACCGTGCCCTTGGAAACCTCTCCAGATTCCGGCAGCACACCCTCAGCCTTGGAGACGGCTCAGCTCCTTATCCCTGGGACTGCGGCCATCTTCACTTGCTCCTTCCTCGGGAAGTCCCTCTCATCTTGCAAGACTATGCAGTTCTCTTCCTGCGCTGTTTCCCCTTCTTTCCTTCTCTGACCCAAGCCACAGACAATTTCCAAATTCACTTGCAAGCGCTTTCCTCTCGAAGCGCTTCACTCTGACCCGTCAAATGGAAGGAAAGAATCCCAGTCCGTTGAAAAGCTGGGGCAGGAGTGTGGGTGCTCTGGAGGGCTTACTGCCAAGTGGGGGGGGGGGTTCATACACCTCCTGAGGCAATGTGATCAGGAGGGGAAAGACCTGGAGTTCCGCAAGCCAGATGTCATCTAGTAATAGCACAAAGACTAATTGCAAGTAAAATAGACTGTCTTATTACTATGACAGCATATTAATATATGCCCAGTGCTGTGTCCTAAAAGCATTCTTTCACTTAATCCTCACAACCAACCCTATGAGGTTGGGCCCACTTTTTGGATGTGGCAACTGAAGCTTAAAGAGTTTTGTTCTTCCTGTGGCTGGCGTGCGACAGAGCTGAGTCTGATGCTGGTCATTTCGATCCCGACACCACAGGAGCAAATATATCACTGGAGTGAAGACAGAGCGACTTCTAGAGGCTGGTGTGGACGCTGGACGTGGCTAGGGACTGGCCTCAGTTGGCTCCAGGAACAGAACAGGAAGGAAGCAGGATGGCCTCCACAGGAAAGGCTGGCTGGCTGAGAGTAAAATGGAAAATGGGGAAGTCAGGAGAGGGGACACCTGGCGAATGCCCTGCCCGTTTGTCAGTGGCCATGTTGCCCATCTCCGATATAACTTTGGGAAAAGATCTTTTTCTGCCCATCTTGTGGTTGCAGAAACAGAGTCAGAGGTTTGAACTTGATCTACAGTTCCCACATGACAGGCAGGGCCGGTGAAAGCCGGGCCCTGTGTGACTTCCGGTTTGCTGTCCCCTGCCCTCCATTGCACCTGCTTCAAACATGGCTTCCAACTTGGGCTGAGGCCATGGGGAGGAACCACAATATCATTCCCAGAAATAGGAACATTTTCGGGGACAAACACATGTGAGCAGGCATGGGGACAACCAGTGTGTCGGGGGTGACATGTCAGAAGTCTATTGTGCCAGGAATTTCTTGAGTCTCTGGAGGCTGGAGTTGGCAGCACCAATTTGGGTGGCTGATGCCATGAGGCTGCAGCAGCTCAAGGGAAACCAAGGAGAGGTGGAGAGGCAGGTGCAGGGGGTTGGCCAGAGGGGGTTGCCCTCAGTGGGCCTGGAGAAACCACAGAAGGCAGCGAAGGCGTGGAACAGCACCCGAGAGGGAATAAGAGGGTGGGACGATCAGAGGCTCTCCACGCGGAGTACGTGGGGAGAAAGTCCGGAATCCCAGCCAGCCGCCAGTCCTCTCCAACCTGCCGGGGCCGCCACCGTACTGTTTTGAATCACATCAAATTTATTAACACTCTATTACATTCCATCAAATTCTGTAACCACGGAGGACAACGAGGAATTCGCTCTCAGGAATCACTGCTGTGGGTGGCAGAAGGCCCTGTTTTCCCTCTCACTGGTAATTGTTTTCCATGGAGCAGGGGCTGAACATTAGCCTTATATAAACAAACAGAAAAAGAATAGTGTATACTCTCTTGGAACATTATAGGAAAGTGTAGGCTTCCATTTAATGAGGTTTGGAAACAACAGAGCAATTTTGATGTCCTGTCAAGCTTGTTAAATTGTGATTCTACCAGAATTTTACATTCTGCCAGACCGGCATGTCCCAGGGTATAAGTTAGGCATAGTTGGATATGCACCAGTTCTTTCAGGTCACTGGCGTACAATGTAATGCTATAGTCAAATAAATGAAGCTGCCGTGGCCTGTGAAGTTCTCTCCCCAAACTTGTAGCCCGCTCTGGGGAAGTAACTGGGGAAGTCCTGTCCACCGTGCGGCTGACGAGCGTTTCGCAAACCCGACGCCACATCTGAAGAAGGGCTCCCATCAGGTCTACGGTGTCTGTTTTCAATTGAGGGGTCAGGGACTTGCATTTGGGAAATGTTCTCTGACTAGTTCTGATGGAAAGTCACATTCGGAAAATGCTGTTTATGTTGTTATTTGGGGAGGAAAGCTTTGTTACATATTTTATCCACTTACACTTTGTCAAGATCGACCTAGTGGGGTTAGGTAGGGAGGGGTTTATTTGATCATTGCCTATAGCAACTATGACTTAAAAATTGATGTTGAAAAATTATGTACCATTTTACATAGGTCAAAAATGTTAATGATAGACTTTTAAAAAGTCTTATTTTTTAACTTCATGATATTTGTTATTATCCTTTGGTGTGTTATCCAAATTCTCTAATACACCTGGTCTGGGCCAGGAATGTAATGATGTGAAAAGTGAGGGATTTTATAGTAGATCAAAATATAAGATCTCTGAAAACCTGCCTTTGATAATTAGCTGCCTATTGATAAGCTAGCTAAACTTAAGCAAGTTATTTGTGAAGTAGCAATGATAATGTCAATATCTAGTCTGCCTAGCCCGTAGAATTTTCATAAACATCAAATGAGATGAGGAAAGTGACGGTGTTTTGCCAACTATTAAATGCTTACCAATAGCCTTGGCTTGTGTGGCTCAGTGGATTGAGTACCAGACTGTGGACCACAGGGTCGCTGGTTCAATTCCCAGTCAGGGCACATGCCTGGGTTGCCAGCCAGGTCCCCTTAGGGAGTGCACGAGAGGCAACCATGCATGGGTGTTTCCCTCCCTCTCTTTCTTTCTCCCTCCCCCTCTCTAAAAATAAATAAATAAAATCTTTAAAAAATATTAAATGCTTACAAGTGAATGCACTACTATACAGAATGAAAGTTACAACCTCTATATTGTGACCTCCAGGTTGGTCCCCAAGGAGAGAACAGTGGGAAGGATCCCAGTGCTGCTTAGAGAAGCTTATTTGACTTTTCTGTCTCATATTTGCTTTAAATATTGGTTTTCTACATAAGGTTTCACTGGAAGCCCGCTGCTTAAAAAAAAAAGGGGTCGAAAATCACTCTTCTATATTCTCTTGGGCTGTCTTCCCAAATTCTTTCTCCTTTAATCGCCAGCCCTCCCCCGACCCCAGTTAAGCAAGTAACTGCTCATTATTACCTTGCAGACATTTTTAAGAGGTAAGATTCCAGTTCACTTCCTTCCTTGACTTCCTGTCAGGAGTTCTGGTTAAATTCTTCCATTGAGTTGAAAACTAATAGTTAAAGTGTGTTTTTAGATGAATTACTATTATTCTTAAATTATATAGTTTTACTACCCCTATGCATAATTAAGAAATTACTACAACAGAATTTCTTCTTAACCAATTCCAGTCCACTACTGGGAAATACCAATGAAGTCTTAGACTTACACATGTATGGCGGGATAAGCAAATCAGAAAACTGATCAGTCCCTCGTGCTCAGCTAATATTGAGTCGTATAATTTTAGTAAATGGCTTAAAAGCCTAAGTCATTCCTTCAAAATCTCAAATCATATATGTGCAGGCTTGTTATATATATATATATATATATATATTTTTTTTTTTTGTCAGATTCTTAGGGTAGGTTTCTCGTGAAGATTTCAAGACATTTGACAGAAAGTTACCAAGCCCATCATAAACATTTCTAAGAGGGACTGAACAGGAGAGGAGGTGGAGGAAGGCACAGGAAATAGGAAGGAATGGAACAAATGCCTTCACACACACACGCACGCACGCACGCACGCACGCACGCACGCACGCTGTGGCTAAGAGCAAACAAAACAAAACAGATTCCCAGGGGGCTGTCTGTGCTCCAAGCATGGAGGCGTGCTGACGTTGTTGGGCCCGGGCTGGGCAGCTTCCACTGCTTGTCTGCACACACCCCCTCCATCTCCTGCCCAG
This sequence comes from Anoura caudifer, assembly GCA_004027475.1. Lineage (NCBI taxonomy): Eukaryota > Metazoa > Chordata > Mammalia > Chiroptera > Phyllostomidae > Anoura > Anoura caudifer. The sequence goes on from PVKU01005014.1 coordinate 116,492, forward strand.
AGCCTGGTGGAGAAATGGAGAAATTGTCTGTAACCACTTCCCAACCCCTTGTTCACTGCATTGCAATCTGATTTTTGCTCCCAACGATCCACCAAAATCCTAGATGAGATCCCCAAGAGCTGCTTAAATGCCGTATTCAACGATCAGTTTTGCAATTCTTCCTTTCACTCAACCTCTCGGCGGTACTTGGCAGTGCTGGGCGCTCTCATTTTCTCACCAGGTCATGCCACTTTCTCCAAGTCTTACACATTTTACACATTTTAAAGAAGAAAGACCTGAACATATTTTCCCTAGACTAAACCAAAACCACATAGTTTTCCCAGAAACGTATGAATGAACAACAAATTGGTTACTCTGGAAGCTGACATGCCATTATATTAGATTTCAGAGAAGCCAAGTAATCCCATATTTCACATGACTCCAGGTGAAAGAAAAAATATTTAGTCAGCAACAGGGAAGGGAAAAATAAATCCAAAAGCTCTCTTGTACAGGTTTGTGTTATGAAATCTGAACAATATGACAAATTACATTAGTCAGGGAATATGAATCACTCTTTAGACAAAAGAATATTCATGACATTTTTGCTGTTCAGAGATAAAATAGTTCCCTTTCTTGATCATGGAATCAGACAATCTTGGATCTGGAAAGACTTGAGAGAGTCAAATTATTTTCTACCCAATGCCAAGACAGAGACTCCCTTGGGGCAAGGATCATATTTCCTGCTTCCTCTTCGAAAAGTCCACCGTGCTGAGTCAAGGGCTGCGCACTCACGAGAGTCCCTTAAATAACAGTGGACGATGTGGGTGCTGTCCATTCGCAGCTGTAGGGGTTGAAAAGGAAAAATCTCATCTTCCCTCTCCGGAATTGTCTTTCTCTTTGTTAGCCACCCATTTGGAGCCATAGAACTATAGTAAAAATAGGGATTACATGTTTGGGATTTTTCCCTCTGTCACTCATTGAAATGCCACACAAAGAGCTATACTGGTGCATTTGTTGCCTGACAGGCATTGGCTGGTTGCCATAGGCCCGCAGGCTGCAGTTTATACAGAATCTGCACATGACCCGCTCATTCAAATATCATGTCCAAGGCCTTACCTTTTACCACCGTGGTCCAACCGCCAACAATGACTCCAGATCAATATTCCTCTCTGAGTTGTGTCCGTCCTACCAGCTGTCACTTAAGGGTAATTAACACATCTTTCTCCATTATGCACGCTGGTGGAAGAATTTGAAACATTTGGCTGGATAGCAAATTCATTCCCTCTGTTAGAGAAAGGTCATTCCTCTGGCCATCTGGATATTTACTTTTCTTTAGAAATGAACATCATGGAATTTTCTGTGGGGAGGGGAAAATGTTGAGGACAAAGGGAATTTCCTAGTAAAAGTAATTGGCTCCCATTCAACACATGCCTGCACACCAACAATCTCACATGTTATAGCCAATCCCTATTTTATTTCAATGTTACAACCAATCCTTATTTTACTCATTCCACAATTAACATACATCATGCTTAGTCTGCATGACATTATGCCAAGAGCTATCTTAGATGACCCTGATGTGTTGTTATTGATCCTACAGCAGAATATCTCTTTTAGCTTCTATGTATTCATAAAAGGTATCGGCAGTCACTTAGAGGGGAGCTGAAAAAGAAACGGTGCTGAGAGATGTGCAAGGGTGGGTGGGTCCTGCCTCTTACGGAGGATGCAGGATAGCAGGGGGGGCACACGGAGTGCTGGTGATACAGTGATCATAATCCTTAACTGCCAGCAAGGCACCAAAACAAAGCCCTGTGGAGGAGACACACCTGAGTGAAAGTAGGAAGTGGTGGAGAAAACATCGGAGATGGGCCACTGATGTGGAGGAAGAGAGTACTCCGGGCAGAAAGAGCCGCATGAGCGTGTGCTCGGAGGCGGGAAAGTGTGGGTTGTTTGGAATCTGAGAGTGATGCAGCTGGACTGCAGTGTGGAGAGACGGGGGCATGGAGGGTGAGGAAAGAACAAGGATCCATTACAACGGGGCTGTGGGGGAGCTTCAACACCACAGGGAGGAATTTGGACTCAAGTTGGTAACTCAAGACAATGAAAGATTTTGAACAGGGAGATGAAAACTTGGAGAAATGACCTTGGCAACTGTTAGACATTCAATTGCATTCCCCCCAAATTCATAAGTAGAATTCCAAAGCATGCCTTTATTTGGAGATGGGGTCCTCACAGAGATGATCAGGTCAAAGCAAGGTCTTTAGGGTGGGCCCCAATCCCTGTGACCAGTATTCTTATTAAAAGGGGACACCTGGATGCAGAAATACACAGAGAGGGAAGACGATGCAAAGAGACAGAGGGAAAAGATGGCAAAGAAGGGAGGCCTGGAATAGATTCTCCCCCAGAGCCTTCAGAGGGAGCGTGGCCCTTCCAGTACCTGGATTTTGGATTTTTAGCCCCCAGAGCTGTGAGACAATACACTTCTGTCAATTTAGTCTGCCAGCCTGTGGTACTTTATTAAGGCTGCCCTAGCAAACCAGCAGAGTGCTAGTGTTTGAGAAGGAATAGAGTGGACAGAATCTGTGCTCTAGGAATGAACTACACATGCCTTGCAGTGGATGGAGGTGATGGGAATCAAAGGAAGAGAGGGAGGAAAGACAGATGCTGCATAATTGAGTGCCCAGCAGAAATATCGAGGTGTCATGTAAAGTAAATCATTGGCTCCTCATGCTTTGTTCAGGGTTTGGATTGGGCATACAAAGGCCTGGGTGCTAATTAGTCTTGGTTCTAATGCCAAATAGTTCTGTGATTTCAGACAAGGCCCATTTCTCTCTCTAGTCCAGAGTCTCTGCTGTAAGAGGAGGGGAAAGCGCTAGATCATCTTATAGCTTCCAGATCCAAGAATTTGGATTTTATGATGCTAATTAGATGAAGTTTTATGTTAGATGCAATAAATAATACATTGGTATGTGTGCTTCTGTGTGCACAGGAGTGAGCTTTATGTTATAATCCACCTGTTTCTACAAGAAATTTGGGGAAACTGTCAGACCTCAGCATCTGGTCTTCAAAAAGAACAACAAAGTGGAAAATCGATGCAAAGGAAACTAGAAACATATCACAGGTTACCTGAGATGAACTCATTACTGGATTTGAACTTTAGCTCTAACTTTCCTGGCAGTTAAGGCAGAAAGAAATACATGTGCTCATTGTCTGATAAAAATCAAGGTAATATGATTAGTTCTTGAGAAAAACATCTCGATATGCTGAGTGCTTGGATAAGATTACACTTAAGAATATGCTGATTCAAGATACCTTCAAAGCCATGCAAAAATCCATACTCCTTAATCCAATAATTCCACTTAAACTGAGGAAATAAAAATGGGAGGGGGGAGGCTAGGTTATGAAAATGCTTGTCAGAAAATTATTTGTGAAAGTGCAAAAGTATAAAGAACCGGAGTGGGAGCAATAGTTAACTTCCTCGTGGTGCACCCATTCAGGGGAGTGTGACGCAAGCATTGGAAACCAGACTCCGCAGCTGCTGAGAGGGACAAGGCGATGAGCTCAACGAAAATAAGCAGGAGATAAAATTATTTGTTTTCGAAGACTTTAACTGTATAAAATATGGAAATTATCAAAGGGAGTCCTCAAACATAGCACTAATTGCAATAGGGTGGTACTCTTGAGAGTGACCCCCCAAATATTCCCAAATTGTTAAATTGTTTACAATGAAATTCAAAAGAACAAGTCAACTCCCATACTCCAGTTTTACTTTCTAACTGTGTTTTATAGGATTGTGTTTTTTAGCTAAAAGAAAAGAAAGTGATTTCCGAAAGGCTCTAACAGCAAACTGACATTGTATTACATGGGGGAAAGCTTGACATAATTTTTGTTTGTTGAAATGTTTTTACTGTGTGGCTGTTGGTGGCCATGCAGAAGCCCTCCTTGGTGGCTTCTGGGTCACTTAATGCTGAAGCCACTAATTTAACGATGTGATGACATGCTGTTCAGGGGCCAGTGATGGGTTAGGGCCAGTATGTCCTCTGCCCACAGTGCCTTCCCAGGCCTACACGCCTTGGTTAAATCTCTCCTAGTCAGCTCCCAGGCACCAATATTCCTCCTGGTGCGTACCCTGCACCATTGTTCGTTACAGATAATTCCTCCCTGCACCATTCTCAATCTTGTTATTTCTTTGAAGGAAAAGAGCTTCTAACCCTGGTATGAATTCAAATGAAACTAATGACCAGGAACTAACTCCTAGTGTTGAGCTGGAACATTGAAAAGTTTTTAATTTTTAAATCCCCATGCTATGTGAGACCAACCTAGAAATGAGCCGGACCAGGCAATAACTTCAAAAAGTTGGTTCAGAGGAGGAAGACGTGGGTGCACCTGTCACAAGGCGGTCCAGCCTTTGACAAAGCACTTCCGCGCACACGAGAATCGATCAGCGTAATACATCACACTGATAGAATGCAGTGGGGGGAGGGGCATCATTTCAAGGGGCTCAGGAAAAGCATTGGATCAAACTCAGCTGCCTCTGATGATAAATAGAAGTCAGTTTGTCTTCTGCTCGCGGCCCTTTTCCCGCTTTAGCTTTCTGTTCTAGTTTTTTCCTAATTTCCCATTTTTTCATGTCTACTCTTTTCTTTCACCTGAGCAAAGTGTTAAATTACTTCAGAAAGAGTAGGAAATATCCCCAAGAAAGGGTTCTATGATGTGCGGCTCAGACAGCAGGACACCCTCAGCACGCTTCTCCTTCCCACCGGTCTCACCGACCCGTAGTCTGCGGGAACTACAGCCACGGGGTTTAAAATTGAAATGTCAGTAGCCCGAGACGTAAACACGCAAGTGTCATTTCTCATTTACTACGTATAGGTTTTTGAAAAAGGAAAATCCTTGTTTAATGGTGAAATGTTTCCTTCGAGACCCTGCACCACTAATTGTGTGTTTATTACCTGTTGATTGAAAACACGCCTTACCCAGTGAGTGTGAATTCGATGAACTGTCGTGTGCTTGCGTCTGAATTCTGTCTGACAGCACTGGAGACTGCAGTACCTGTACTTACAAGACAGTGTGTGTTCAGTCTACAGGCAGCATTTTGGCGGCACATGGCCCCATGTTCCCCTGGCAAAAAAAACTCCCTCCTCTGGAGTAGCAATGCTCTATGGAGGCTGATACGCGGACAAGTTCAGAGTAAAATAAGTTCCAGAAAATTCCTAGAAGGAATTTCATGTACATATGCCAGAAAGAACTAAATGCCCCAGTGCCTTAGGATCACGGACTTGAAAATGGAGGTACGATTTCCATTTACCACTGGTGCACTCTAAGTTCTAAAGTTCCGATGGCTCTCAGCATCCTCACGTTTGCCAGCCTGCATGTAAGTCCGGTGTGCTCACTTTAAATCCTGAAACTAGGAACTGGGGTTTCAGTTTGGTTATGCTGAGGCAAATGTCCAGGGCTTTTTCCTGCTTTCCTTCGTTTGCAGGCATCCAGCTGCACACCAGCAACCCCCCCACCCAACACACATTATTAAGTCCTGCCCCTTCACGTAGGGCAAAGCAGGAGAAACTGGCAGTCTCATTGGTCAGTGCTCTCATGGTGGGATGCTCTTCAGATTTAAAAAAAAAAAGTCTTATTGAACAGAGGGGTAAAACTAGGGGAAATGAGATTTGAGGATTACTTGAAAGCATAAGGTGTAAATTGGGTGGCAGGAGTCAGACCAGGACTTTTCTGTCATGAAGCTCTTCACCGCTCTTTGAGAAGCATCTGCAGCCCTTGTTTAAACAGCCGTTGGCAGGTGGCTTTCTCCCCCCCATCACAGCTCCAGGAGGTGGTCAGAGAGGCAGCCTGGTCCTTTCCCAGCCGTTTGGGTTTCAGGGCTGAACTGGGGGCTGGGGGGAGCCACCCATCTTCTTTCTAGAAGGAGAGCAGGGGGAAAGGTCTGGGGGCTGGCGTGTGAGAGAAATGGTATCCCCCACCAAACCCCCCTGCATCTGGGCCTATTGAATTTAAGCCGTTCTTGCTCTTCCAGCCTCTGGCCTGCCCCCGGCTCACAAGGGCAGTGCTAAATGGAGATGTGCATGAGATCAGCAGTATTTCGTGATTGGGAGTCTGACATAATGCACTTTCTCATAATTTATTAAAGTTGCTAATACATTTCAAAAATATGTGAAGAACACAGAAACCTCTGGGTAAAACCGTTCTGTGCATTAACCCTCCATTGATTTTGCATCTCAATCAAAGTAAAAGCCTAAGTCCTTCTGATGACCCGGAAGATTCTCCTTCCTCTGGTCACCTCACTCTCTCACATCTTTCATCTTAGTTACAGCTCTCACCCTGGCTCACGCTACTCTGGCTGTACTGCCCTGATTGCCGTTCTAGAATACTCTCGGCACACTCCTGCCTCAGGGCCTTTGCACATCCTGTCTCCTCTGACCAGGCTGTTTTCCTGCCACCTTCTCACTGAGACCTTCTTTGGTGCCCGCAATAAAAATTACAAAGTCCCCCACCCACACACTTCCTATCACTGTTAGGTGGGTTTTTCTCCCTAGCGCTTCACATATTCGTGCCCACTGTGTATTTTACTTATGGATCTTGTTCCAAGTCTGTCTTCCCCCCTTAAAATGTAAGCTCCCCGAGGGAAGGGACTTTTGACCGTTTTGTGCAAAAGTCCGTCTTCATGCTGACAGCACCGGCTGCCACGGAGGAGGAGCTCATGAATAACGTGCACTGAGCGAGTAAATGACCGGAAATGGAAGTGGATTCTCTTCAAGGACAGGACTCCTCCCGGAAGCACCTTGTCATGTTACATCTTTCCTCTGCCGAGACAGTCAGCAGCTGGGACACTGGGGTCAACAAGCATAGAGAGCGCAGAGGGCTTCAAAGAGGAGGCAGGGAGGCCAGGTGACAGGGCAAGGAGCAGTGAGTGCCCTTGGCCTTCCAGAGAGCTAAGTTAGAACCCTGACTCGACCAGCCACCAGCTCTGTGACCTTCGTAGGCGAGGTACTTCTCTCAGTGCGCTCTGCGTGTGAAAGACAAGGGTGCAAAATGCCAGGGCGGTTGTAAGGGTCAGGGTCAAAGCAGGTAAGACGTCTGGTGTGGAGCAAGCCCTCAGAAACATAAAAACTCTTCTTATATATGTAAATCATTAGTGATAATTTGTAGTTGTTTGCATTATTCATAAAAGTAGGAATTCCCACGCTTGTTGGAATGTTCATCTTAGGGAACACATTGAGGCTAGTTTAAAATTTTTTATTTTTTTTATTGATTTGAGAGAGGGAGAAAGACATCGATTTGTTGTTCCACTTACTCATGCATTCATTGGTTGATTCTTGTATGTGCCCGAACCAGGGATCAAATGCGCAACCTTGGTGTAGCAGGATGACACTCCAACCAACTGAGCTACCCAGCCAGGGCCACACTGAGACTATTTAAAAATTCCTTGCCATTTTCTTGTCTTTTTATCCTTACAGAAATTTCCTTGTATTTTTTTTTTTTTGTCCTCACAGAATTTTTTTTTAAAGCCTTCCTCACACACTTTTATTAGATTCCGGTATATATTTGTACTATTTAGGGATCATTAAGTAGGAAGAAACAGGCTCTAGCGCACTGAAAACCACCTTCAAGGTGTATTTGTTCACTGCCCAGATCTCATCCCGCAAGGCTCACCGGGTCTTGCCTTGCAAACTCCGTGTCCTCCAAAGCTTCACTTATTAAGCAAACGTTGACAGCATACGCGCTCTCTACCAGGCACAGTGCTCTACATTATTGGCCATTCTGAGGCGAATGAGAGAGCATCTGTCCACTCAGGAGCAATTCGCAGCAAAGCCGAGACGGAGTCCCGACAGCCCCTGTGATAGAGCAGGCATTAAGTCTGGTGCGTCACCGAGACGTGCGGGTTGCTGGAGGAGGGCCGGGGTGGCAAAAATGCTTTTTCTGGGGTGGATGGGGGCGGCTGGAGAGTGATGCCTGTGGCAGAAGGTCTGTCACACTGGGCCTTGGCAGGGAGGGGGCATTTGGACAATTCGAACTGGGGAAGAAGACAGCGGCATGAGTGGAATTGGCTTGAACGAAGTCAAGCCGGGCCCGGGTTTCCCCGCTCCAGCTGGACAGGAATCCAGGCTGTAGGAGAGGAGAACAGTGGGGTGAGACTAGGAAGGGAGGAAGCTCACCGTCTGATACCACGGCGGCCTTGCTCATGGGTGAGAACATTGGACGTGATCCAGGAAGGAATGGAGGTTCTGGGAGGGAGAGGGTGCACCCAGGGCCGTAACTGAAGCGGTTTCTTCAATGCCTTTCGTATGAGTGGGCCTTCCAAACATACATCTCCAGACCACACCTCTTCCTTGAACTTGAGATTCCCATATCCGATGACCTACTTGGCACCTCTACCCTGACATGTCATAAGCACCTCAAATTCAATGTGTTCAAAACGTACCTCCTGCCATTTCCCCCAGACGTGTGTGAACCACGCCTTCTGCCCCTGTGTGGATGTCAGTCCTGCCTTCCCAAAGCTCCCCTGTCCTCCTTGACGGGTCTCTTTCACCCCTCATGTCCAGTGTGTCAGACCTCCTGTGGGGTCTTACCCTCAAAATGCCACCAGAACCTGCTTCTTCTCGCCACCGCCACTGCCACCAGCCCAGTTCGAGCCACCACAGCCCCTCCCGACTGCTGCCCCAGTGTAAGTGCTCTCCCCATGCCTACTCTGGCCCCTACTCTCTGCTCTCGGCGGAGCAGCCAGGGCAAGCCTCCTAACATGTTACTTGTGCGCGCAGAATCCCCACTTCCTTTCAAGTAAAAAAGCCGTCCTTACAAGGGCCTACACGGCCCTGCATGATCAAGCCTGTTACCGCTCTGACTTCCTTTTCCACTCTGCCTGGCTCAAGGTGCCCAGGTCCACAGGCCTTAGATGTGCCAGGCATGCCTCCTCCTTGGGTGCTGGTGCTGCTTGCTCTCTCCACCTGGAATGTGCTTCTTCCAGATGCAGGCCACGCCTGCCTCTCCACCTGCTTCAAACCTCTGCTCCCAGGTTGCCTTGTCAGTAAGGGGGACCCTGCCTACAGCGTTCCCCAGTCTGCTTATCTCACTGCTTCTTCCCCAGAGAACTTGGCGCATTCTGCTCTTTAACTGATTCATAATATTCACTGCCTGGCTGCTCTAACCAGAGGCTAAGTTCCATGATGACAGGGTACTTGTGAATTGTGTCTCTGACATAACCCACGTTCCTAGAACATTTCCTGGCCCATAGTAGATATGCAACAAATGTTTGTTAAGTGAATGAAGGGCAGCGTGCGCTGCCGGTGGGGAGTCCGATGAGGGGTCTATTGTCGGCCGCAGGCCACATCCATGGCTCACACAGGCCTGATGGGGGCGGTGGGGATGAAAAGTGAGGGAAGGTGCCCCACACGGAGTGGATGTGTATCCAGGACCGGGTGAATCCACGAGGAAGACATGGGGCTGTGCGAGAGGAAGCCCCAGGCCTAAGACACTGTGCTGCAGAGAAGGGACTGCTTGCTTCACCCTGCCCCATCGTCCTTATGGATCACAGAAGTGACCGGCTGAAACTGAGTAGATAAGAATGAACCAAACACTGGTCCGCCAAGACGGCTCAACCCGGCGTGCCCTCCCCGTGAGTCCCACGGCGCGGCAGATGCCGACGCGCCCAGGACAGGCAGACGCTTCACACTGGGGTCGTCTCAGGGAGGAAGAGGGTTCCCCACGCCCATCCTGCTCTTCCTGAGGAGACTGAAGCTTTAGGGCCCTTCAGTGGGCACAGCACAGATACACGCCCCACACCTACCTGCATCATGCGGAAGCTACAGTTTGATAGACGTGTAACCCATTTATGCCCCTGAAATCCAGGGGCCAGGTGTACAGATTTGAAAGCTTGCAGTGTAGTTTCGAGGGCTGTTCACAGGGCGTCCTCCTGCTGTGACACCTGGAGATGAGCCGGGAGTGGCCTGCTTTGGTTGTTACCATCAATTATTAGTTTGATGTATTAACATTCCACCCCATGGGTAAAATGGACTCAATCACTTTAATTGGATTCATAAAACTGTATGATTTATGAAACTTTACATGGATCCTCTGGCTAATATTAGACTTGACTTAAATATTACTTATTACTACGGTTTCTTTCCTTTCTTCCAGTCATGTGCATATACATTGCAGATCTATGTCTCTGGGTTTCTCAAAGATAAGAACGATTTATTCTTCATCATCATATCCATTTGGGCCTAGCATAGTACCAGACACATGGTAGCAATCAATTACTTATGTTCTCTGAGCGTGGCAGTTTTGGCTGGACCAGGCTGAGTAAATTGAAACCTTGGATCTTCCCCTGATAAGCTGTGTGACCTTAGGCAAGTTACTTAACCTGTCTGAGCCTTGGTTTCCATATTGGAAAAATGGGGATAAAAATAAGACCTACCCTAGAGGCTTATAATGAACACCAACACGATCATTCTCCTAAAGCACATAGCACCATGCTTGGCACATCACAGCATTTAGTAAATGACATTTTTATAATTATAGGGTCATGTGAAAGAAGCACAATGATTAAAAGCAGAGGCTTAGGGGCCACATTGCCTGGGTTGAAATCCTGGTTCTACCTCTTGCTACTTACATGACCTGGGACAAGGTTGTTAATCTCCCCAGGTATCAGTTCTCCCATGTAGCCGATGGAAGTATTGGTGGTTGCCGCCCTTTGTCATGGGTTTGTCTGAGACAATGCATGCAAAACTCTTAGCACCGTGCCTAGCACATATATACTAATAAGGAGTCAATAATAATATCAGTATTTGTGGATACCCAATAAATATTACTAAGTATTATTACTATCTATGTAATTCTCTCTTTAAAAAAAAGAATAATGGAGTCATGGATCCATTCAATTTACAAATAAATTTGACTAGCAGTTTCTGAGCTATCAGGAGCTTAGATTTCCAACCAGTGGTGATGAATATTTGGGCAATATGTGGGGGTTGCTGGGGTAAAGTACTTCTTCCACAGTTCATGGGGAGGTCCTAAGAGGCCTATGGAGTAATGTCACATATCGGTGTTTGGCTGGATCTGACTGGAAGGGACTCCAGGGTATAGAGTTAATCCTGCAAACTGGACCCAAGAGAGCTGTCTCAGAGTCTCTCCCTCCGAGGTTCATGTTGGAGAAATGTTCAACCACAGGAAGCCTGAGCAAAATCAGTGGGGTGTCTACTGAGAGGGGGTGACAGTGACAGCAAATCCGGGAAGATGGTCCCTGCCGAGGCTGTGGGTGGGTAGCCGCTGTGCGGGGGGCCACAGGGCCCGGTGGGCAGGCTCTTCCAGATGTAGAAGCCAAGCAGAGCTCTGGTCTGGGAAGGAGCCTGGAGGGCCGCAGAATCTCAGACCCTGAACTTGGAGGTGAAACAACAAGCCCTGTGGTGCCCTAGAACATAAGAACTGAGACACCCAGTGGGTGAACAAGGTCAAGACAAAGGCAGAAGTTTGGAGCTCGGGTCAGAGCGGCCACCTGCACCAAACCCGGATGTACTGAGTCTGGGTCAGCCAGGGGCAGAGACCCCGCCTCGGTTCAGGACTTGTCCAGGGAAAGAGTGAATAGGTGAGGCAGTGGGAAAGGTGGGGTTACGGGCAACCTGGCAGCAGGCTCTTCTCTGTCCCCTCCTCTCTGCCCTGTTCCTCGGTGCGTCACTTGCCCGTGAAGGCGGCTTTATGAGTGAGGCCACGGAAAGGCCTGTGGACTTCCATAAAAGCAACTTCAAACTGCAGGCCACATTCACACATTTCCTTTGACTTCCTTCCTTTGAATGATTCCTGCCCCTGCACCGTGCAATTTTAATGCCAAGAACGAGTTTTATCAAGTTTTTCTCTGTAATCAGGATATAAAAATTAGCCCAACATTTCTCTTTGAAAATGGATCTTCAGAGACTCAGTAGGCCTTTATGCATTAGTAATGAGTTCTTTAGTGAACCATTTTGTCTTTTGCTAAAATAAATCTCTCCCATTAAATCTTCCCTGTGAAAAATCTGATAGAATTTAAGCCGACTAGTTTTATTTGTAGAAAATCTTTGTACTTGTTAAGGATTTAGGAGTTGTTATAGTTTGGTTTTGATCAGAGAGAGGGAGCTTATTAGCTGAGTTCATGAAAAAATTAGAACATGTATTCACAGAACTAAATCTTTGTGTGAAAAGATAGCCTAGTGCTTTGCTCCTCTCGCCTCCAGTCTCATGAGTGGGGGGGTGGGGGGGGGCGGCGAGAACACATTATCTAGCATTTTTGTAGGTGACTGTATTCGTTTCCTAGGGCTGCTGTAACAAGTACCACAAGTTGTTCTGATGACTTGAAACAATGGAAGTCTATCCTCGCACCGGCTGGGGGGCTAGAAGTCTGAAATCGAGGTGTCAGCAGGGCCCTGTTCCCTTGAGTTGTCTTCGGGAGGCTCCGTCCCAGGCCCTGGCTGCGTCGGGTGTTCCTTGGCTTGGACGTGGCCATCTTTGCGTCTCTTCACGCCGTCTTCCCTTCTTCATTTTCCTCACCTTTAAATTGGGATAACGTATTACAAGAATGTTGCGGAGCTGTAATAGGGTCTGTATGTAAAAATGCTTCTCAAGGCGTGAGGCCAGCGTTCCGCTGGATTTCAAGCTTCTTGATGACAGTTCTGCCGGGGGCCAGGGCGCAGGCCCTGCAGCCATCCTGCCTGAGTTGGACCCCCAGGCCTGCCGCTCACTGCCTGTGCACCTCTGGGAAGATGCTTTCCCTCTCTGTGTCTCCCTTTTTCTCCCATAAAATGAGGAGATTCACAGTATCTCTGGTAAGATCTTGTACTGCAGACTAGACTATGATCTACGAACAGCGCTTAGGAAATGCCTAGTACAGGACAGGTGCCCTATTATATGTCTTAGTTATTTTTATGGAGGGTAGGACCACGTCTCAGCACCCCGTGTACAATTCCATCCCTGTTTCTGGCCTGGAGCAGATGCTCTAAACGCGTGTTGACCAAAGGAAGGCAGGCATGCAGCTCCTGCCCCCAGGAAAGACACGTGGTGAAGCCCCGCACCTCCTCCACGTGATGCTGCCCAACTAACCCTCCCCCAGCAGGGCACAAATCCCCAGGCAGTGGTGCAAGGTGCCACGCCCGACACCTCCTCCCCTGCCACCCCCATCCCCACCCCCGCCCCCAGCTGTTTTTTCCTGAACAGAGTGCAGCTTCCCCCTGCTGCACTTCAGTTTGCAAGTCAGTCCCAAGCCACCAAGTGGTCAAACCGGCCTGAAAGGATTGTTCTTTTCTTACGTTACTAAAAATGAATGCACTTTTAAAAAGATACTCTAGCTTTCCCTCTTCTTCTAGTTGCTTCTTCACCCAATAGTCCTTGTTTTCCTGGTATTTTTCCCAATCTCCCTCCCCTTCCTGCCCACCTCTTCCCCATGCTCCAATCCTACATCACCAACCTCTTCGCCCACCTCCTCCTGGAAGCCTTCCCAACTTGACACAAACAACCAGGGTACTCTGGATTTGTCATAATCGTATTTGTAATCAGATGTGATATGCAAAATATTTTCGTATAAATACCTCTCAGGTGGGCAGCAACCCATGGAATGCACTGCAGCTGGTGGGAGGAGGGGCCGGTGGTGGCCCCCTGCTATGCCAGACTTAACCCATTGGTTCCTGGGCTCCAGGAGGACTAAGTGGTCAGATTTGGGGGAAAGGGTTACAGTGACCAGAGAAGCAGGGAAAACACTGAGACTTGACGGACTTGAGACACTGGCTGTTTTAAAATGGGGGCAGAAGTATTTCCATTATTTTGACAAATAGCCCAGCTGTCTAGGGGCATAGCCACTGAATGTCAGACTTTAAGATGGATTGTCTGCTTAGGTCTGAATTCCAGGAAGCCCTGCGCGAGGGTAGGTGGTTCGCCACCTGGTTTTCAGATCAGACTGAAGAAGAGTCTGCAACAACCGAAGATGCATAGTAAGCTTTTGTGTCTCTGGATAAACCTCACTCACTTAGAAAAGAGCAGCTTCTGGAATCGCTAACAACTGGCCATCATTTACTCAGCATTCATTCCCCAGCATGGTTCCCGGTGCTGCTGCGTTGGAAGTCCTAGGAGGGGTCAGGAATTTAACCTCTGCAGGGTGGTTGTAAATGAACCTGGCTTGGCTTAATTTTCCGAAGTGCTAACGCTCACTCTGCACCCACCTCCCTCTGCATGTACCCGACGAGATAATCGGATGAAGGTTTCTGTGTAAACGTGAACTGTCCCTTCCTCTGGAGTCACCCTTTGCTCCTGCAATGTGTCTGTGCAACAACCCGAATCTCCATCATGGCATTGATTACTCCCTGTTTTAACTGCCTATTCAATATCGCAGGGCTTGGTCCATGGAAGGGGCTCAGTAAGGTTTGCTAGAGGAGAGAAAGGGGAACAAACATTTTTCTAACTGCATTTGAGTGAGCGCCACAAAAGGGTCCCTCTCCCATGGTCTTTGAGAAGCATTACAAGACATAGGCTAGAGAGGCCCGCCCTCCCCCCCAGGAAAATTCCTGCCTCTGTGATGTTCATATTTCGCAGAGCTTCTGTTCCAGCCCTGGCCCTGGCAATGCTCACATTTAGGAATGTGATGGTAGGCAATCCAGACACTCTGAAGTCCAGAGGCCCCGAGGCTGGTTTTGTGCATCATCAGGATGCACACACCCACCAATGTACCTCCGTGTCTCAGAAGGCATTCACTTCTAGTTAGAGAAAATAATTTTCAGAGGAAGCATCCAATGTCCCAAAATTAGTTTCCTTAAATCTCTGGAGAATGGAGGGACTATTTTTGGCCTCACTGATTTCTTTTAACAGACACATTTTTAGTAAACATAGAAAGATAACAGGGTGGATAATCCTTCCCACTATAGACAGGGCTTAGCCCCTTACATTGACAGACAGCTCTTTCCAAACATAAGACACAAGTGTTGTGAGAAAGAAAAACTGCCCAAGCACCAAAATCCATTTAAAAAAAAGATTTAAACATGCTTTGAAATGGCAAACTACAAACAGTTGACCCTCTTAGCTTCTCCTGCCCATGTATTAATTTTTTGTCTCACCTGTTTGAAATGGTCACAAAATTAGGTCTTAAAGGCAGAAGCCAGCCACGCTGGAAGAACGGGGGGCGGTGGCCCTGGCGCAGTGATGAATGAGTCGTGAAGCTATTCATCCGCGGCTGGCCCCGAGGTTTTCCCACCTCTCCTCTCCCGTGACAGCAGGCTGCCCAAAATGCAAACCTGGAGAGGGGAAGGCTCAGAAGCATGTGCAGCTCCCTCTGCAGAGGGTAAAAGCACCAGCACTTGGGGAACAGCCCTGGGTGCCCCCCTCAACCACATGTGGCAGTGAATGGCAGGTTGCACCTGTTTCTATGGTTTTCTGGGGAAGAAATGAAAACTCAGCTCCGGTCTCTGTTCTGTTTTAGGCCATGCATCTGCACTCCGTGATCCACACGTTTTCTTACCCTCCACTAAACTCACGCTCGTGCAAAGACTGGTGGTGGGTGAAGCTGGAGGTATTGTAACTGCCCACCAGCCTGTGTGATTTTTCCTACTGTTCCCAACCATCAGCTTCTCCGGTCTTCCTCCTATTTTCCTACGTGTTTCCTCTGAGTCATGGAAACAACAGAGCAAAAGGAACATGCCCCAGAAAGGAGATTGTAAATATTCCCTTTTTATATCTTCAATAGGCACATTTTATGCTTTTAACAAAGGAGAATTGCACAAAGGATGGATTGTAATATAGACTGAACCACATTACTAATAAAGAGAAAGGACTTATTATAAATCCGTAGACAATATCGATGGGATGGGCAGTTGTTCCATTTTATGGAAGTTCTGGTTATCATTTATTTGCCGGTAGCGATTC